>JAKUCD010000024.1:0-126842 GCA_030563525.1 Nadsonia commutata
AACAACAACAACAACAACAACAACAACAACAACAACAACAACAACAACAACAACAGCAACAACAACAACAACTTCATCACCAACATCATCAGAACTTGTCATCATCTTACACTTCATCCCCTATCCCTCAACCATCCCTCATAGCATCACTATCCACATCCGCATCGACATTAGCATCTGCATTAACACCAACACCTGCATCTGTAGCAGCATTAGCATCGTCTTCTGCATCAGCTTATTCACCTCTTTCTTTTAATAGTAATATTTCTTCTAATACCATCATACCTCAACATCTTGGAAATACATCTTCTACGATACCTTATAATCAATTAAGATCGAACCCTCCTGTATCCGATTTGAGCTCTCCTTTAATATCGAATTCTAATATTGTTTCGACGTTATCTGGTTATGGTAACGGCGGCTATATCTCATTTCAACTTGATACTCATCAGCTTCATTACCCATCTCATATTGAGAATCAACCACAATCTTTACAACCACAAGTTCTGCAACAACATCAATTCTCGAACCCTCAATATCCTCAACAGCCCCAATCTCACCCTTTGTCAAGGAAGCAGCAACAGATTCCATCTAATTGGGTCTCGCACGGGCCATCTGGGCCTATTTCATCAGCTTATAGTCAGGGTTCAACTATACTCACTCCTCCTAACTCCACTCATTCTTTGAATACACCTGGAATGGTACAACCACCACCCGGAATATCAAGATCTATGGTCTCAGCTCCGGGATCGCGAAATTCATTGGTTTCGACTAATGTTTTCGCATTACCATCAGAAATGAGCTCCATAACAATGATTAGAAACTCAAGTATAAGCCCTACCACGAGTAGTCTTACTTCACCTCTGGGAATTAATAGTTCGTTGTCAGGTGTAGGTATTGCTGCATTTTCGTTAAGACCACCTTCAAGACATCAGAAGGAGAATGTGGAATCATCAGGTAGATTTGCATCAATTGCAGGGTTAAGTAATGATAATATCAATGATGAAGAAGATGAAAGCCCTGTTAATGAAATATCTCGAGTCTTGGGTAGTAATGCTTTATTAGATGACGATTTTGATGATTTTTACCCATCTAGAATTTCAAATACTATGAATACACGAAAGGAAACTATTAACAACACGGAATTAAATAACTCGAATCCTAATTCAAGTGGGTTTCAGGCTAATCCTCAGTCCTTTAGTCCTAGTCCTGGCATTTTCAATGAACCTTTCGCTACTCGCCGCGCCTCTGACGCACTTAATACTCCTGTTGCAAATAATAATAGTAACGGGGGTTTAATGTTTGATAACTGGGGTAGCATCGGTACAGGGAACGGGCAACGTAATAATGGCAGAATGTGGTCAAATGGGTTGTCTAATGCTAATGTAACCACTAATATGTCATGGGGCGAAACACAAGCACCCGTGGTAAGACGACAAAGCACTACTTTTAATGATAGTATAAAGACTTCGGCAATTAATTGCTACACCCAGCAGGTAGAAGGTGGTTGGGATAATGAAGGATATGTCCCCGCTACGGCACTCTATCGCGCTACTTTAAATCTTTTACCTAATGCTTCATTCACTCAGAATGACTTTTATACATCGATTGGAGTATTTTCTTCCGGTGCTGACCGGTTTGAGTCATTACGTGATAACATGGGTGTTGTAACTCATCTCAAATATGTTACTACTTCGTCAGGTAATGACTTGCAGTCAATGCCCATTGGGTCTCAGCGTAACTCTATGAGTGTACCCAGCCAACCTGTCAGATCTCCTTCAAGTTCTTTACAAGGATTTTCTGGATTAATGAGTAGTTCAGTATCTCAAAATAGTGGTACTGCTATCTGGCGTTGAGTTATGACAAACTCGGGCGAAGCGAGAGGGAGTGAGCGAGTGAGAATGCTTGAATAAGCCATTCTCGCTCTACTCTGGCTTTATTTAGTAATATAGAAAATAGTTTGTCTTTATATATGGTCTATTGAGAATGGAATTTTCTCATCTGATTTGTGTAAAACACAAAAAACTGAGCGAAATTCTCTCTTAAACCATCATCTTATTTACATTAATATGATATTAATATATATCTAATCTTACATGTCCTTTATTATTAAATTAAATAATTTAACATCTTTCGAAAACCTTGTACAAACCAGGTAAATTAGCTATTTCGACAATATCCTTGAGTAATGGCTTTGTACCGATTAGTCTTCTCTTCATAGCAGGAAATAACACAAGCTCAATATCATGCTTAATTTCTTGTAATCGCTGATTATGAGATTCAGAACTGGCAATATTTGAATCTTCATCACTTTCTTCATCATTGATACACTCGGGGATATAAAACATGGCAATCTCAGTTAATACATTCTCAAAACATATCTTCTCCTCATCCCAATTAACATTATTGGTTAATCTATATAAGAGTGCAGGCAGTTTATTAATCGGAGGAATATAACCTCTCAATAACAAGGGAATTGAAACAATTTTGCCAAATGGCGTGATATGAATAGAAAAATACTCATTTATCATTTCACGAATACCCATCAGTTGGGTTAGTGCCTCTTCCTTGGAAACCAAAGGTGACACTACAGAAGATAGTTGCTCATAAGAAAGCGTCAGTAACGAGTTTATATCAATTCCCTCATTATCGATTTCCTGTATAGGAACCTCAGGCATATCAACAGCTTTAGAATCAAATTCCCGTTCAGTGGCCAACCATATAGTTCCGAAGTTTCCAAAATCATTCAATCCAATTTGATAGAAGAGCTCTTTCGATGCAGAGCCATAGTCAATGAGGTAAAGCTTGATTCCATGTTGAACGGCTGCTAATCGTCTTGACATATCAACTATACCAACGAATGAGTGATCGGCAAATATCTCGGTAAGTAGAGAGTGTGATCTATCATTGACCTCTCCTCTAAGCGCTTTGATAGATTTCAATTTGATTGATATCTTCTTCTTACAACTAGCTTTTATTTTTGTCATATTACCAAAATTAGTAACTTGAATCGAAGACCCATTATCACCTAATTCCTCCTCCTCATCCGTATTTTCTTCTTCATCTTCACTACTCTCGTTTATATCATTACTTTGATGATCAGTCACCTGATTGGGAAGATAAGCATTCAAGTTACTATCTTCATTTATTCCATTCAATTGTGCGCCTTTACGAATACGTGAACTACTTCTGACAGGTGTTTCCGTTACACCATAAGAGAGCGATTTTAGCGATGACCGAGGAGAATGTGAACGGGTCGTAGATCCTAGACTACCTGTGAACATAGTAGTAATTTTCCCCTGCTTTGAGTCAGTCCGAACCATTTTATGCTCATAAATCTTCTTATTGGGCATACCCATTTGATTTGATTTGAGATTTGATGTACTGTCACTATGAAATATACTGGTTATACTCCCTGGTAGAATTGTCTGAGTATGAAAAGTTCTACTAGAATCCGAACTAGCTAAAACCTTTTGAATTGTTTCACTCACAACTTCAACGATTTCCTCTTCATACAAAAACCTTACCTCTCTCTTAGTTGGATGTACGTTAACATCTACATTTCTAGGTAGAATTTCTAAAGCCAGATAGACAAATGAGTGACTACCCTTTGGCAGAAAAGTAGAATAAATTGCATTTACAGCCTTCCTCAAAGGTTCACAAGAAACAGAACGATTATTAATGAAAAGCACAGGTTGAATATTCTTCTTGCCATTATAATTAGGATTAGCAATGAGGCCCTTAATTCTTAATAATCCTATAGATTCAACGGCATCAGCAAAAACGGGAAGTAATTCTGAAGCAATGCTCGAGCCATAGATAACTCTTATTCTATCAATAGCCGTCATATTCGAGGACATTGTCAATGAAGCATGCGAATCACCATATTTTTTACATGAAAATGCAACATTTGTGGTATGAATAGCGTATCGCGATACTACGTCTAAGATTTTCGAATATTCTTCGCCCGCAGATTTAAAGGCGCGCAAACGTGATGGTACGTTATAAAATAGATCCTCAACTGTAATCTGTGTACCATCTTTACCAGCGATAGCTTTAGGTTGTGTGCGCGGTATCGTATCAGGATTGCTATCAGAAGAGAAAGGATGTGAACGTTTATTATCAGCCAATAACTTACCATCAGAGTAAGAGGCCTTCCACGCGCACGACGATTCTTTAGTCTTTGTGGTAACAGTAAGATGTGAAATATGTGATATAGATGCTAGAGCTTCCCCACGGAATCCATATGTAGCTATATTTGATAAGTCTTCGAAGGTTGTTAATTTAGATGTTGTGAACCTTTCACAAAGAATATGCATGTCATCTCTCTTGTTATAGTCAGTAAATGAACACAGGAAGTAATGAATTAGTATTACTTACATTAATACCAGCGCCATTATCAGTAATCTGTAGAAGCTTCACACCTCCATCTTTCGTTAAAATATCAATTGTTGTAGAATCAGCGTCGATGGAATTTTCCAGCATTTCTTTCAATGCATTGACTGGCGCGATGATAATTTCACCAGCAGCGATTCTATTAACAACGGAAACATCGAGGACCTAATTCGAAAGTTATAAGTTAATATTAAACTTCATAATTAAATAAATCACTAGATAAAAAATTATGATCTCATACCTTAATTCTTCTATAATCCGCATTTTGCGTTGTCACGTCTGTTCCGTCTTCCATTTTTGATTGAGTGGATCACGGAATGAGCTTGTCCCAAAATCTACTTACAGCTTAGGCATAATAATTACTAACTAAAAAATTAAGAAATACCTATTATTTCTATCAACAGAAAACTAAGGAGAAAAAGAAATGGAAGACCAGGTAGATAATGGCAGGAAGCGTGATGGCAAACATTATCAGCAAGAACAAGATAGAAAACATCGTGAACAGCGTATTAAATATAGGAAATTGGATGAAGAGCTAATACAAAATGAAGATGCTTATTTGACGTCCAAGCTACCCGAAAATACGAAATCGATTGTTGAGCAGATCACATCGCAGGTCAATGAAATTTATAAAGATGTCGATAGACCTATGGAAGCTACCTATGATGCCAAGGTCTTGGTTAGAGCTACAGCTCTGAATTTGAGAAAGGCAAAGAATTTGAAAGATGCTACATCAGAATTCAACTGGTCAGAATTTATTGAAAAGATAAGTCAATACACCGGGTCTGATTCTCCTGATTTTTCATTGAAAGATTTGGGTAAATTGGCCTACAAGCATTTAAAGCGTCCTATAGGCGTCAATTTTTTGCTAGGGCCTTTAGCGATAGAAAAGATAATAAGAGAGAGACGCAAAATAGTTCGCGATGTAGTCGAACAGCTGAAGGTAGCTGAACAAGTTGATAGAAAGGAAATAAAAAATTTGTCAAAAACAGCTGCCTCGTCTTTGGTCAAGGATATGTATAGCACTATCGTAACTTATTTTTCTGAAAACAGTATCGATTCGAAGGGAATCTTTGAAATAATTGTGAACCCGAATAGCTTTGGCCAAACCGTTGAAAATATGTACAACTTGAGTTTTTTGATTAGTGACGGGCATCTGGAAATGGTGTCAGACGAAAACGGGTTGCCACTAATCATGCTCGCTCCTCAGTTAGACTCTAACGCAGAAGAGGAAATTGAAAGAAGGCGACAATTGCCAAGGAACCAGATTATCATGGATATGAATGTGGGGGTATGGGAAGATTTGGTGAAAGCCTTTGAAATAAAGCAATCGTTTATCGCTCATAGAATAAACGAACAAATACCAGGGAATTCCAATCCATCCGGATGGTATAGCTAGTAATCGGCATATGTATATTAAAAGCTCATAGAGATAGAGTGCAGTTAAGTTCTATTGATATATAAACACGCATCTATTCGAAAAAAACTGTAGATAATTTGCACATGCTATATTGAAGGGTTACATATTTTAGGAAAATTAAGAGATATTTAGAACTTCAATAAATGAGAAAGGGAAAATGGATTCAAAGTTTAGAACCTAAATTAACATGAATAGCTTTGACTTGAGTGTAGATATTCATTCCGTAATCACCCAGTTCACGGCCAATACCAGAAACTTTATAACCACCAAAGGGAACACGAATATCACAATCATTATCGCTATTAATCCAAATATTACCCGCATCAAGATCTCTAGCAAGACGGTGAGATCTGGTGATATCTGAACTGAAGATAGCTGCGGCAAGACCATACTCTGAATCATTACCAAGACGAACGGCATCCTCTTCGTCCTTGAAAGATGCAATACAAACAACAGGACCAAAAATTTCTTCTCTCATGATTGTCATGTCTTGAGTTACATCAGCAAATATTGTGGGTTGGATATAGTATCCAGGAGAGATTGCTTCACCACCGCACACAAGACGTGCACCTTCTGATTTGCCATTATTAATGTAATTTAAGACACGATCTTGTTGAGCTTTACTCACCTGAGGACCATGATTAACACTATCACTGAAGGGATTGCCCATGATTGAAGAACGGTCACACTCAGCTTTGAATGCAGAAATAAACTTTTCATAAATACCTTCTTGAATATAAATACGAGAAGTGGCTGAACAAATCTGACCCATATTATACATGATACCAAAATAGGCCCACTTAACACATTGCTCGAAATCACAATCGCTGAAAACGAAGAGAGGGGATTTACCACCACACTCAAGAGTAATGTCCTTTAAGTTTCTTGAAGCTAACTTCATTATCTCTCTACCGGTAGCAGTAGAACCAGTGAAAGCGATTTTATCAACATCAGTATGAGCAGCAAGAGCAGTACCAGCGGTCTTTCCAAATCCTGATAAAATATTAACCACTCCCGGAGGAAAGCCAGCCTCCTTAATGAGTTGCGCAAGGTAAAGAACTGATAGAGGCGTTTGCTCGGCCGACTTCAAGATTATACAATTACCAGCTGCGAGAGCAGGCCCAATTTTCCAGCCAGCCATACCAAGGGGGTAATTCCACGGAATAATTTGAGCGCAGACTCCATAAGGTTCATGTAAAGTATAAGCAAACTTGTCTGGGTTAGTAGCGATGGACTTGCCGGTTTGTGCACCGTCAGCTAAACCAGCAAAATATTTACAAACAGCAGCTACTTCTTCAATATCAGCCAGACAATTTTGTACTTTAGGCTTTCCTGAATCGAGAGCTTCAATCGATGCCAATACATCACTATTAGCTTCGATTAAATGAGCGAGTTTGTGAAGCAGTTTACCTCTGGCAGCACCGTCAGTTTTCTTCCAACCATTAGGGCCCTTGAAAGCAGCACGCGCTGCCTTGACAGCCAGATCAACATCAGCAGCATCAGCGCCATATACCGAACAAATCGAGTCTTCTGTGGCAGGATTGATTGATTCAATTGTAGCACCGCCAATAGATTTTACGAACTCATTGTTTATAAATAGCCCTGTGGGTTGCGAGTATTTATCACCTGAAGGTAATACAATGTCCACAAAGAGATCTTGAGACATTTTAGCTGAAAAGGTTTGATGAAACTATAAAAAAACACCTATTAAAAAGAGTTCAAAAAGGCAGTTGAATATGCTAGTGCTGCCATTACACGAGGCCCGTAACATACCCGGTTATATATAATCTGTGGCTTTGACCTTTCTTGCTTTTTGTTTAGCCGCCCGATTAGAGAATCAGCTCGCTTACATAATGAGATTACCGCTCGTCTGGTTACACTACAACGGCCTTGATAACTTCATTCTCCGATATCATCACAACGAAGTCATTAACAGAATAGCTCATCAGTAGTAATGAGGCGAAATCCTTATCAACCACTATAATACCATGTAAAGAATTGAATACATCTTACGGAGATTTCAGCGAGAGAGTGAGATGAAAATATTGATCAGAGAGTGTGATGCAGGATTTTATGCATATAACTTGATGGAAAAAAAGAGAAGGACACATAACATTCAGAGAATTCACCCTGTCGACTCCAAGATATCTCAACGCAAAGACAGAAACTTGAACGTAGGCTGTAATCAAACTTCATGACTAAACGGCAGCTAAACAGTGTGTGTGTAAGCCGCACGAAAGGCCTAACTGGGTAAATTTCACAAAAACCGCCTCAACATAAGAGCTCACCATGAAGTGTAATGACATTACCATCACCACATGATGCCGTCATGGTGGCTACAATGTATCTGGTTACAGCATGGCTACATTATTGATACTGAAAGATATGCACAACTACAAAGATGAGGGGAGAGTATGATAATCTCACTCAAACTATATGATTATATCAAGTATGACGAGAGTATGAAAATGTGACATGACAGCAACAAGATAAGACTATGATGACCTGATAATAAATGTACGATACCCGCGCCAGTACCAATAGCCAGAGACGGAAGAAATGAAGAAAATGTGAGTGGAATAACGGAAGGAGAGTAAGAAAGAAACTGGCGACGAGGCGCTTTATTTATATTCTTTGGCATCCATCGATAACATTTCAATATGGTTTAAACAACGCTTGAAATTCCGAATATACGGATAAACAACGCTAACATTCCAAACAAATAACATTCCAAACAATGATAACATTCACAAACAACCCAATCAGCTATCATCTAGGCAATCACGTGAGTTTATCCTAACAGGGTATGAATCGAACAGTTTTCCACGTATTTCTTAGCGAAGTATAATCTATAGGGAATTAGTGTCTACGAGTGCTAAAAAGTATAAGTATGCCCCTTGTTCTCTTTCTCTCCTTTATTCCTCACATTCACTTCTTTCCCACTTCTTCCTCCCCCTCGGCCATTGGTTCTGACATATTTTTTTTAATTACTAACGTTTTCTTAGGTTATCATAGTCTTATCATGTTGCTGATATTTTATTGTCATAATAAGCCGCTATAATGGTGTCTTGTCATCATGGTGCTATGTCGTTGTCATAATAGTTCATCTTTATCTTATCATGTTGTTGTAATGATAAGTTATTACCCTCATGCTATAATTATTTGGTTTTCATACTCAAATCATGTTTGATATAGGTATGTAGGTTTCGGTTCTGATGGGGTGAGATTACCATACACTCTCAAACCTTTGCAGTTGTATATACCGGTCCAATACCAAAAATATAGCCATGCGATTGCCAAATATAGCTTATGCTGTCATGGTGAGCCATGGTAATGCCATTACACTTCATGGTGAGCTCTTATGTTGAGGCGGTTTTTGTGAA
Organism: Nadsonia commutata; assembly: GCA_030563525.1. NCBI lineage: Eukaryota > Fungi > Ascomycota > Dipodascomycetes > Dipodascales > Nadsonia > Nadsonia commutata. The sequence goes on from JAKUCD010000024.1 coordinate 9,199, forward strand.
ATTTACCCAAAGTTAGGTCTTTCGTGCGGCTTACATACTGTTACAAAAAGTAACAGCTAAATACTACATTAAGCCGTTGGGCTATATAAGGAGCGGCGATAAGCTATAGCCAATAATTATAGCATTTATTTATGCTTCATTAAAGCCCGGGTTTTATTATTTTGACTTAATGTCGCATACGCGACCGCCATTTTCTATAGATATGCGTATATATACAATTCAAAGTAAACTCTCTAGGGTGATATGAAAGTTATTACGGTTTCCACCAGGATTTAGTTCATCCTTTTTGAAGAATACAGGTTTAAACTTTTTGTCATTCTGTGCCTGTAAAGGTTCGTACTTCCATAACCAATAAATAAGTTTAGTAGCCTGTTTACGTTTGAGTAGTGTGTAACCTAACGAATTCATGATTTGGGTAACTCGTTCTTCATTGCAATAACGTGAATTGTCAACACACGGTAAGGGCAGAACAAAGAACAAACTGGGCATAGTATCAGAAACATTAGTCTGTTGAAGAAATTTAACGGTCTTAGCTAGCATAAGACCACGATCAGTGGCGATAGGTACGAAGTTAACTACCAGAGATAAAGAAATAATGTCGAAACGTTCAATAACATCGCTTTCTTTACGGGGATAAGGTCTCTGCATAAAATCCTGTTGTTTCACCAGTGGATCCTGTGAATTAAGATCAATACGTTCAATGGTGTGAAATAAATTACTGCGAGAACAAAAATTTTTAGATGATAAACATCCAACTTCTAGCATAGATAAAGCCTTATTTGGCTTGTGGCCTAACTCTTTGAGCCAATCTACTAGTAGTTTAGATGAATCACCACCTCGTCGAGCGTCTTGACCTAAAATAGACGCCTTCTGGTAGGTATCTAACCCACCATTAGCTGTAATAGATGTCTCAATCTCTAAGAGCTGTTGCTGAAGTTTGACCAAGTCAGATTTATTATTACCTTTGCCCGCGGTGGTTTTGGTGATTTCTGCCTCTATCAAAGCCTTGTTCTTCATTAACGTATGCAGCGCCCGAATAATAGTTCGGGTTTGTTTAGACGATGCATTGGTAGTGATTTTAGCAGTAGACGAAGCATTAGAAGTAATACCGGCCGTGATCGAGCGCGGCCGCGATAAAAATCCACTTTTACTCTTTTTTGCCATTTTCTATCAATTATATTTTTTCAATGTTGGGACATATTTTTTGGTTTTTGTGCCGATAAGGTTAGATTTTTGGCATGTCAATAGGGAAGGCACGTGACCATTATGATAAATTAATTTTCTATATAGCCTTGATGGCCTTATCGATAAGCAAGATATGTACCAAAGATATCCTCGAGGGTTTCGAGAAATATGGCATGGTCATAATCGAGCAAACATATGGCACAATCAATCCGGCTTGACCTTTATTTGTCGATTTAGCCGTAGCTATCGTGTTTTAGCCATTGAGACATCTTGCGACGATACTTCAGTTTGCATTATAGATAGGGTCGATAGATCTACCCCACCAATTTTGATCGACCATGTTAAGCATTCGTTGAATACATCTGATGACGGTGGAATTATTCCTATGAAGGCCCACCTTTTACACCAAGAACTAGTTGCTCATACCGCGCATGAAATGTTGAAGTGCAATAGGGACGAACCTATATCCTTGGTATGTGTAACACGGGGACCCGGTATGAATGCCTCGCTGGCATCCGGATATGAGGTAGCGAAAGGTTTAGCTGTAGGATGGGACGTCCCATTGATAGGGGTTCATCACATGTTAGGTCACTTGTTAACCCCCAGAATGTTTTCATGTTCGGCTAAAGATTCAACTGATAATACAGTTTGCTACACCCCGGACCCATCATTTCCATTCTTAAGCTTACTTGCATCAGGAGGGCATACGATGCTTGTTTATTCCAGCTCTTTGCTTGAACATAGAATTATCGCAAATACTGTTGATATAGCAGTTGGAGATGCTATTGATAAATGTGCTCGTGAAATTGGTTTGAAGGGCATAATGCTAGGGAGGGTTCTTGAAGGTTTTGTTAGACAAGGTGCGCTTGACAACATTGATTTCAATTCAAAAATGTTTCCTTCACTAAAGCTACCAGATCCGTTGAAGGATATCAAGGGAAGAGTAAACACTGCTGCCTTCTCATTCGCACCTTTCACTACAAGTATCAAGGAAAATCTTGCTAAAATGTATCCGGGGATGACGCGCGAGAAAAGTTGTGAAGTAATCCCGTTGGAGCATAAGTACCAAATGGCTCATGAAATCCAAGAAGTCATATTTGATCATATTATTAAGCGCATGAGATCTGCCATTAATCCATCATTTATATCTAAATCAAAAGCTCGGAAAATTGAAAAATTAAAGAGAGAAGGCAATGAAATACCAGAGGACTTCAATAAAACTCAACCTGATTTCTTGCATATCAAAAATTTAGTACTCTCGGGCGGGGTAGGCTCCAACTTAAGATTTAGAGAAAAAATAAAACAATTTTTCCCACATATAAGTCGTTTTCATTTTCCTGATCCTAAATGGTGTACTGACAATGCCGTCATGATAGGATGGGCAGGAATTGAGTTATGGGAGAGGGGCCTAGAGACCGATTTAAGGACAACTTCGCGATCAAAATGGTCTATAGAGCATTTGATGAAGATTGATGGATGGAAGCATCGTAAAGCTAATTCAATCAAATTCTGAAAAAATGCACGTTTCGATTCTTCAACACTTCATTTTTGTATATATACATATTTATTTAATGTTCATGATATAACTAAAATCTAAAATCTATTTAATCGTTATCGTGATAAATCTGAATCAACTGCCGATGGCAAACCTCGAATGGTGTAAATCTTCGTTCTAAGTGGTTAAAAGGGTTTAATAGCTGAACCGATACAGAGTCCAGGTTCATTTACGTTATTATGTTCATAACTTAAGACTCCAACCCCACCAGCGTCCATGATAAACCCAGGAGGTTGAAGTTTTTGCTTAAGCCATCTGAGAACAAAAGCTCTAAGGATGTGACCATGAGCAAAAATTAAAATATCACTCGTTCTCTTTTCTTCAATGGCTTTACCTTGAATTACATGAATTTCCTCAATAAGGGCATCTAAACGATCGGTGACTTCTTGAGGCGATTCACCATTTTCGCAGCCATCATACCAAATGAGCCAGTCTCTCTCTTGATCAAGGCCACGGGACTTTCTTAAAGCACGGATTTCTGAAGAAAGCTTACCTTCGTAATCACCATACGTCCACTCCCTAATATTCTCAGTAATAGTCTGGGGGATACTGTTCACGAGTTCGGGATCAACACCTTCGAACATAAGATCAAAAGTCTTTTTAGCACGGGCACGAGGCGAGATATAAACTTGTGTAATGTTTTCCGGTCTGATAAGTTTATCTTGACCAATATAATAGAGACCAGTGGCTTTCATCTGATGCTCACCTTCAGGAGTTAAAGGCAGATCTGTAACAGAGGTATGCTGACCACTCTTGGACCATTCGGTCTCACCATGACGAACGAATATAACACGAGGAGTAGAAAACATATTTTAAATGAGGAAAAAACTAAGAGAGGTTTAGCAAAAGATTGGATATGTACCTGGCTAAGAAAACGGTGAGGTAATTACACGTATCTCGTGACGTATCGACATATTATATCTTAAGCCCCACTGCTGCATATAGCTCGAACATCCTTTGGGGAAGAAAAAAGAAAAGCCCGAAAGTTGTAGATCTGAATTTTCCATTTATTTTTAACAATACCATATATATACAAAATAACTTAGTAAACAAAAGAGTAAATAAGACTATATTACATTAAATACTAAACAACCCAATTAGGAAGAAGCCTTCACTTGGACTGACAAAGCATCGCCTCTTCTTGAGGTATCAAGCTTCATGACTTCTCTAAGAGCCATAGTGGCATATTGAGCTACACCTAACTGTAACTTCAAAACAATACCAGTATTGCTACCTACACCTTCACCTTCCAACATTCTCTTTCCTTCGCCGGTTTCACCTTCAACACCAACTAAAAGACCTTCATTGATCATTTCCAAATCGGTCTTGACAAGTTGTTCAACAGGGTCTTCGTACTTCTTAATCCACCATTCAACATTGTGGGCCTTGGAGAAGATATATCTATAACTACCAGCAAGGGAGAATTCACGAACACCACGCTTCATGTTAAAGGGATCGATACCATCTTGAGCCATGGTATCAACATAAACTTGCTTAAGTTCATTTTCGGGATAGGTAACATCGAAACCAGGAGTGGGGAGAACAATATCGTAGATGGTAAACTTATTAGATTCAATTTCCGCCTCGGTCACAGGTCTAGCCTTAGTGTAGGTATCGTCCTTTAAGTCTTCTTGGAATTCTACGCCAAGCTCCGCTTGAGCCTTTCTTTCTCTTTCTCTTAATTGTTGTTCACCATCATCGATAACTAAATCACCTTTAACAACGTTTAAGCCAAATCTTTTAACTCTGGCACTAGTGACAACGTTCCAAATATAACTTTGATAAGCATGAACATACATGACTCTCAAGTTTCTAGGAATTTGCATAACAGCATTGAGGGGACCATTACTCTTATTGTTTTTGTCTTGTACCAAAGTTCTCAAAACGGCATGTTCAGCGACACACTTTCTAGGCATCATGGCCAAGACAGCATTAGCATCTCTGGTTTCAGCCCACTTTTTACGGGCATCCATACTATCAGGAATACCTAATTCTTGGGGCATTAACAAAAGATCAACAACCTTTTCCCATTCTCCATTTAAGATGTGCTTACCGATGGTATGAGTAGAAACTGAGAAGGTACCGAATCTTTGCATACCATAGTAATTGATGAAACCGTGGGTCTTTAAAGATTCGAAGGCCTTATTAACCTTATCAAAATCGTTAGCTTCAACACATCTGATAGTAATGTAGAATTCATTACCCTTTAAATTACCAAGTCTCAAAGGTTCAGTTTCATATTTGAAGCCACCTAATTTAATACCTCTCAAGGTCTTATTAAGGCCATTGAGTCTTTCGACCTTCATTTTATTGATACTGGCTCTTTGAATAGTAGCACCTCTACGATCCTTAGTACCAGCATAGCCGACAGTCTTGGGGGGGATACGCAAGAATTTAGAGAGTAAATTAGCGACTTCCATGGTATCCTTATTCTCCTTATATAAAGTAAAATGAAGATAATCAAGAGCGGGGCCGATGGAGGCACCGACACCACCACGTCTTTCACGAGCTCTACGTTGCTGTTGGGGGTTGGCGAGGGTGATCAAGAATGAATTTTCGGGAGTGGTTTTCGTTTCAAATTTGGAATCAAAGACTTCTCTAATGAGAATATGCAGAGCAGTACGATCATCCTTCTCGTCAAAGGTTTTCTTAGTTTGCATCTTTCCACCATTTGAAAGAAGAGCCACGAGTGCATCAACATCTTCAGTTTCCAAGTACTCTGATAATTTGGATCTATTTTCATCAGAGAGGGCAAAAACTGATATCTTTTCGGCCTTGACTTCAGCCTTTACATCGGTACTCTCTTCAATCTTTACTTCGGTACCTTCTTCGGTCTTTTGAGTTTCACGTTCGTTTTCTCTTCTTTCACGACGACGATCTTTCTTATCGGCAAGACTGGGCTCAGTCAAATGCAAAACGGTACCATCCAATGTAATCTCATTTACTAAGAAATCAGTGTATCTTTGCTTCAGGATACCCCTGAAACCTGGTAAATCGGCCGAGATATATTCAATGATACCAACATCAGTCTCAGTGACACCTAATGATGTAGATGTGGAGTCGGCGGTAGGAGGAGATACTGATACAGGAGCAACGGCAACGGCGACGGTAACAGCAGGCTCTTCTTCAATCTTCATTCTTTTAGTAGGAGGGTCATTATTCACAATTTCAGCGGAGGGTGATGCTACGACTTCTTCGCTAGGTCTCTTAGAAGCAAGTTCTTGGTTTTCCATTTTCGATGTATTAATCTATGGAACTTGTGTATTTTTGTATAACCACAAGTGCTTTGGGAGGATATTTCTAGGAAAACGGAAAACGAAAAACGAAAAACGAAAAACGAAAAACGAAAACAAAAAACGAAAACAAAAAAAACAAGGTTTGTTAGCACGTGATCAATTTTTATCAGATCTGATTCTGGGGCCTGGACCTTACATGATCATACGAATCGGAATTTTTCATTAATTTCTAAATATTAAGAGCTACATCACTGAATGTACTGAGAGAGGAAGAAAGCAGACGGAAAACGATAATATAGACATTTTTAACCTATTGAATAAGAGCACAGCATTATAATGATATTCAGTAAATTTCTTTGCGCAGTAGCGGCGTTATCGCCCTTGGTTGTTGCGCAGTCATCAGACGGATCCGATGATCAAATCATGCCCCTGAATCGAATCCCACTAAATGGGTTGGGTTTAACATATCCGTTTTTGGACAGCCATTTCAACAGCCCTAACTACGAAATTGGTGGCGATGTGTCAGTGATTCGATCCGGTAAATTCCCGTCGGTGCAACTTACTCGTGATGAGAATGGACAGCATGGCTGGATTTATTCCAAGAGTCAAGTACCTCATTTAGCGAATAATGATATCGAGATTGATATTTCTTTCAAGATCGGTGGAGCTGCTTCAGCATTATATGGTGATGGTATGGCTATTTGGTTAACTACCACCAGCTCGCAAGAGACCCATGGGTCCGTATTTGGTGGACCAGATAAGTTCACTGGTTTAGGTATTTTTATCGATACTTACAAGAACAACCGACCTGGGCAGACTTTCCCTTATATTATGGCCATGTTGGGTGATGGACAGACCGAATATGATCAAGAATCTGACGGTAAGCGTAACGAAGTAGAATTTGGCGTTGACGGATGCAGTGCACGCGGGTTACACAATTCTCGTGACGCTGACCATTCTCAAATTAGAATTACTAACGTCCACGGTAAATACATTTCGGTTGATGTTATGTATAGGGATTCTGTTACCTGGAAGACCTGCTTCGTTATTGCTGGTGAACCTCTCAAGCGATTCTATAGCATTGTGGGCGATAAACCGCTCTATTTGGGTCTTTCAGCTCACACAGGTGACTTGAGTGAGTACCATAGTGTAGGCGAAATCAAGATCAATTCTTTATCCAATGCGCCTGACCGTTACACCTATCTGGCTGTGGCTAACGGTGTCACTGAGGGTACATCGCGCTGGGATGGCTACGTTGACGAAGATGGTGATATATATTTTCCAGAAGACGATGAGGATGAATATGAGGATGAAAGAGACCAACGGGAAATTGCCAATTCTGGCAAGGCCCCCACAGCTAACCCGGGTGGTATCAGAGAGCGCGATAGGCCCCGTAACTTGGGCTATTACGCTGGTAGTAAGAAGGCTCACGAAAAGATTATCCGTCGTAATAAGAGAAAGGCCAAGTTGTTGAAGGCTAAAACTAAGAATGCTAAGAAAACTTGGGTTTATAAGGCACTCAAGGTCTTCATTTTCATTACCCTGCTTATTGTGGCATATATTGCATTCGCCATACATCGGGCTAATAAACGACAAAAGTTTTCCAACTCCAACGATGGATTCAACTTTTGATTCTATTGGTATCGAATGAGTGAGATAGTACAGCGAGGAGGACTGTTCCCCCTAATTCTGGGTTCCTCATTCAGAACGGCTGAAGACGAAAGTATATGTATGGGTATGTATAAGTTAAAAAAAGGAATAAATGAAATATAATTAAATTTTAAATGAGTAAGAAGGGTACTTTTTGAACTTTTATTATTAATTTAAGCTGCCAATAGTTAAGTAGATATATAAAATTAGTAATAAATTAAAAGATTATTACGAATTGTGCATCAAACGAGTAGTGAAAGTATATCGTTTTCTTGGCTTCAATCAAATTATCAGTAATGTAAAGTAGGGCAGGATAAAGCGGAATGAAGAAGTGGAATGGAGAAGTCCACTTTAGCTTATGAAATAAATGATCTGAATCGATATTGTCAAGCTTGATTGGTTGATCAGTTTTACGTTTGATGTTCGTCGCTCAAACTACCAAATTTCAAGTTCCAGGCCAGATAATACAACATAACGCCAACCGGTTGACCGAGAAAGAAACTAAGCCACCAGATGCAATTACCAATAACGGTTCCTACGCCCCTTATTTTCTCCAATGGCATAGTCACGTAGATCAACGGCGCTTGAAGGATCATAGATGCAAAAGCCACGCCGAGAATGTTGTGGGTAGGTATACCTACCAAGACTTCATGCAGGACAGCAGAAATGAAGAACACGATAAAGTTGGCCACCGTGGCGGGGACACCACGTTTTAATAAAGGTACAAAAACGTGTCTTTTGAAGTAGTTGGTCACTGGACGGTTCCATTTGCGCCAATAAGTACCCACTGAACCAGAATTCCACCAATCTTGATAAAATTCCCGGTCACCAAAACGGAGAATCTCAGCTAAAATATTGAGATAGCATTGGAAGATACAAAAGAATCCTAGAAGCCATACAATCATAGAAACAGTGGCTAGTTTCATTAGACGCTCCAAAGCAGCTAATATGGAAAAATCGGATGATGACGCTAAAACCGGGAGGGAATTTTTCAATACTGGGGCTCCGTATTGAGTTATCAAAAACGCCATTAGCGCTGAAGCACCCAATATCTCGAGAGTCCGTTTAATAATAAATGTGATGCGAATTCTAGACGTGGAGGGGTATACAGGCTGATAAATCAGTGTGGGGGCCCACCAGAAGTATACTAAGTTGGATAAAGTGAGGTTTTTGGGGTAGGGCAGTTTAGTATATATGCTTGGGGTAGGAAGATTGTAAAGTTTAGCGTCACGCAAGTCTCGGTTCGTGAGAGCGTATGATGCCACCTTGAGAGCTACCACAAGCGCATGAACTTCACACAGGGTACCCACGAGTGGGTGGAAGATGAAATAATTAACGATGTAAGTAGTGATGCATAGAGACGAGAGTGCATTAAGCGAGTGTAGGATAACGAAAAGCTGCCAGCAGTATTTAATAATATGCTGCGATTTTATAATTTTATTATTATTGAGGGTAATTTTAGCCGCTAGTAGTTCAATAGCAAGTGCGATGAGAATGTGTAGGGGCATAGTGCCCGTTAAAATTAGACCCATGCGCACATCAGAATTGGGCACACCAAACTGACCGTACATGGACACCACTAAACCATATTTCTGGTAATTTTCAATCACCAGCCGGATATTTCCCACGGCTAAAATAATCATAGCCAGGTTACGAAAGCCGGCGTATGAAGTGGGTTTAGTAGGTTCACGTGGCACCGATACAAATTCACGGTCCCGCGAGAGTATAGACGGCTGCACAGTTAAATGCACCGGGCTGTAGTGAGGCAATGGCTTGCCTACCGGGTTTTCTTTGGCAGGAGAAGTATCAGGAGCGGCTTCAGTCGTAGCTTTATTAATAGCAGATGTTTTTGGAATGGAGGTCGAGGTCGAGGTCGAGGTCAAAGTCGCAGTCGTATTGGCAGTGTCGAGATTAGGCACCGACAACCCACTGCTGGCTAAGCTCGAAACAACACCTGTCGGGCCAGCCTCTGAACCCTTGATAGGACCAGAGCGGCTCGGGCTCCATCGCGGAATACGCAATGGCCGCCGAGTGGTTGTGGATTCCATCATAGTCACCAGAACAGCTATTTTTTCGAGTTGACGGTGGAAAGTCAGGTCCGAGCTAGAATGGGCCCATTAGGCGAGGTGGCTGCCGGGGACGATAAGCTTGGCGCATAACCTGTGTGCGGCGCGGATCCGAACATCAGTTAATGCGGCGGTGGCGATGCATCTTTTTGTGGCGGTGCATGTGGCAGTGTAAACACAACATTGTTAATACACAAAACACAAAAAGCGAGCCCGCCGCACTTCTCCCGCCGCACCCGAACCCAGTTGCAAAGACTGCCAACCAAAACACGGCGTGGGCCCCACGTTGCGCGCGGCCTAACCCACGATGGTGATACTCAGCGGGGATCATTCGGGCTTATGATCCTGATCTCTTCCTTTCTTTCTTTCACTCTTTTTCATTCAACCACAAACTTCTCTCACATTACCACTATCACACACACATGTCTAAATCTCTCAAGGACCGCAAGTCTGCCACTAAGACTACGAGCAAGGCCGTTGCCACTAAGCAACGATCCCCGAATAAGGATATTCAGGATGCCGCGGGCTCCTTCTTCAAGGAGTCGCCTCTGACGGTATCTAACATGATTTCAGCAGCCCACTTGGTCGCTGACAGTATTGCGCAGCGTCGTAACAAGGTTAACCGTGTGTTGTTCTACCACCCTCTTAATGTTGGCTTTCTTGTAGTCTTTTACGCTATCATGGCCTGGCACATGGATATTATGAGCAATCTCGGCGCAGTAGCTATGACTATTGGTATGGTTACAATGGGTCTCATGGCCTCGGCGGTATCTCTTTCTGATAGCTTCATTAAGCAGGCTAAGAAGTTTGACCCTGATACCATCTTTGGCGAAGGTGCCGTAGCTAAAATGCCCCTTGGTGAACCGGCCGATACCCCTATTGAAATCGCTGAAAATATTAAGGCCAACACTTATGTTTACAATAACGTCGTCGTAGCCGTAAGTTCGATCCGTTTCAATCCTGCCGAAAGAACCGCTACTATTACCTCTTGGACTACATTGAGAAAGTACCGTAAGTTAGGCTTGGGTACTGATATGCTTTATTGGTGTCTTGATCAAATTAAGCAACATCAACCCGATACGAGGAAGATTACTGCCGCTTGCTTGAGTATTGAACCTGAGGCTATGGCTCTCTTGGAAAAGAAGGATTTCAAATTAGTAAAGTCGGTCAAATTAAAGGGCCCCCTTGGCTTCTACGGTATCTCCGAAAAGTTCTATGAACTCTCCCTTTAACCTCTTGTGTGACAAAATATGATTTAAAAGTCGATTGAAAAATATCAAATGCTGGAATTTTGTACATTATTTAAATTTATCTATCCATCTTTCTGCATTCTTGCTCTTGTTATGTTTTTCATCCCTCCTTTCCTTGTACGTATGTCGTACTCCTTATTCAAAAAAGTTATAGTTTTGAATTTAAAAGTTAATATATTTATATATGATAATAACCTATATATATGGACAATTGAGAGAAAATTAATGTACAAAAAAAACGAAAGATAAAACTACTAAAAAGATAAACCCATTTACAGTTTATATTATTATATATACGAAAAAACTGACTTAGTGTCTTCGCTTAGAGTTGATGTACTTACCCATGCCGATCTTAACACCAGTGTGCTTGGTAGCATCTCTCTTCATACCCTGTACCGAGAAGGGAGTCATAACACCATCAGCTGAACCACCAATCCATTCTTCCAATACCTTTTCATTTTGGTGCTTCTTCCATAAATCGTTCTTAACGGCCTTTTGGTATTCCTTTTGATCTTCTCTCAATAAAACAGTATTTTCACCATGTCTATCGAAAGTCTTTTGTGCTTTCTTACTTTGAGGGGTAACCATACTGAACTTATCACCTCTGTGACTCCATTGCATATTCTTCTTTAAATGAACTTCAATCTTACCGGAGGCATTGGTGGTAACGGTACATCTCAACATAGTGGCAGAACCACAACGAGGACAGAAATGGTGAGGTCTACCGTCCTTGGGGATAGGACCCACGTAAAAGCAGGCATGACATCTGAGCATGAAATTCTTAACCTTCTTGATTTGTAAACCGTTGGTAGGGTTAACTAAATTCAAACCAATTTGAAGGGCCACGTTTTGCATAGCAAAATCACCGGTAGACATAGCGGCCTTGATAACACGGGTAGTAGGCGTCTTTTCAAGTGTTTCACCACCATCCTTTTCAATCTTTTCCTGAATATTGTCGGTAGTAATCCATTCACCACCTTCCTCATCGGAGTCCATGTCATCATCTTCAATGACCTGGGCGGAGGCTAAATCGAGCTCAGTCTTACCTTCGGTGAAAATGGCAGCAGCATCTTCTTCTTCAGCGATAACGGCAACGGGCTCAGCGACAACCGGCAAGGCCTTCTTCTTGTTCTTGTTCTTGTTCTTCTTGGAGGGCCTGCGCTTAGAAACAACAGTATCCCATCCTTGATCATCATCATTGTCATTATCATTATTATCATTATTTTCTTCAGCGTCTTCAACAGAAATTTGGCTCACATTCTTGGTAATTTCTTGTACGGATTGCTTAATTTCTTGTTGTTTGATTAACTTTTCAGCAGCCTTAGTCTTGGCATCTTTATCCTTTTGTTCGAGCTCAAGCTTGAGTCTTTCCTGTTCTTCCACGGGCTTGGCGGGGTTAGCACCGTTAATGTGCTTTTGACCAGGGTACTTTCTCAATCTCCAGTCACCATTGTTAAGGTCACATTCAATTTCGTAACATAAAGCAATAATGTGTAAATCGGTAGATGATAAAACTGCGTAATCACCGGTCTTCTTGGAGAATTCAGTAACGGCCTTAATGAATTCGGGCTTAGGTTGACGAACCTCTAATCTATCACCCCACAACATCAAATTTTGTCTAGCCTTTTCATCCCTAATTTCATTGTAAACTGAGGGTGTTGTATAGAACTCATCGGCAAGATGCTGAATGGAATTATAAGCTTGAGTAAGTAAGGGACCAGCATCAAGCACAAGACTCTTAATACCGGCACCGGAATAAACTTTAATAGTGGTAGAACCGATTTGCACTTGCTCCATTGACACTTCAGGAACAGTAACGGCTTCTAAATCCTTTTGAACTTCCTCCAATAACATTCTGTTTTAACGATTATTAAAAATGACGTTTGAATTTTATTAATCTTATGTCTTTCAACGAGTTGTTTGTAATCACAATCTTCAATTTCTGATTATATTAATTTTTTTCTTTTTTTCCTTTTTTTTTCACAGTCTTTGGTTGGGACGAAAAGCCGCAGAGGCTAGCGGCTTTTTTTAAACGTGGGATATAGTGCTGCGATCCACACATACACCTGTAATTTGTGGTCTTGTATGTCAACTATCCAGCTCGAATCAAAAAGTCTATCTCTAAAGCGCGATAAGTCAAGCGACATAGAACACATATTATACATTGTGCAACATGGCTCAGGATACTATGAATGACGTGCTCAGTCTCATGAATCTCAAGAAGTACGATGAGGCGCTCCAATTAATCAACAAGATTATTCTCAAAGACCAAACTTCCATATCCGCTTTTATTCAGCAGTAAGTTTACGGAAAGCTCAAATAGTTGAGGGTGCGATTATTCTTAATTGATCCGTTACAAACTCTAATATATTTTTACCTTTTCTTCCTTGTAATTTTTAGGTCAATTATTTATCATCGACTAGGTCAATATCAAGCCTCTCTCAACGCCTCTGAACGTGCAGTTATCTTGGCCGATAAGCATGCCTCAAATGCCCAGCTCGGTACAGCGCAATTGAGAAGAGCGTAAGTAAACCCCTCTCATCTGTTATTTCTTCAATCGATATTTGTATTTGGTCCAGTCAATATTCTAATATGTCACTTTTTTTCTAGTATTGCTTTGTTCCAACTCGATCGTTTCGGTGATGCTGATGCGGCCCTTCAGTTGTCTGCCCAAGCTAACGACAAAGATAACAGTTTAGCTATTTGGAAAATAAAAATACAGCAAAAGCTTGTCGATGGTATGTTTTCTTGGAGTTTCATTATAAAGACAATTTGAATATTAGACTAACTGGTGTTATTATTAGCTACTGATGAAGAATTGGCCGTCACAATCTCCGGTATTCCCGTCATTCAGGAATTTCTAGCCCCTAATGCCTCATTACGGGCTCCAAAGTTCACAGATGAAAATATCACCAAAAGCGAATTTACTACAAACAAGCCTGCTGTTAAATGTGACTATTATCAAAGTTCGACAATGATAAATTTATCGCTATTCATCAAGAACGTGCCCAAGGACACGGCTGAAGTTGAGATTACACCCACGAGCGTATCAATAGCATATTTAGATGCCAACGGCATCGAACAAACCCATACTTATGAACCCTTATATGATATTATTGCCCCCGCAGAATCATCTTATCGTATTTTCGGCACCAAGATTGAATTCTACCTGAGAAAGTCAACTCCAGGTTTTACTTGGAAAAGCCTATTATCCAACGGTCTAGGTCCCGATGCCGCCCAATTGAATCGTGAAAGACTATATAGTGCATCTGCTGCCACTGCTGCCACCCTCTCATCTAATGCCGATGCCGCTATGCCCCCGAAAATTGCTAAAAATTGGGATAAACTCAAGCTTGATGATGACGAAGAGTCGGAAGCCGCTGCTGCTGATGCTGACCCTACAAAATTATTTCAAAAAATTTACGAAAATGCTGATGATGACACTAAGCGTGCAATGATGAAAAGTTATATCGAAAGTAATGGTACTGCCCTAAGCACCAATTGGGGCGATGTAGGTCAGAAAAAGGTCGAAACTGATCCTCCGAGTGGGCTGGAAGCCAAGAAATGGTAAGAAACTAATGATGAACAAACTATATAGTAAGGCGTCGGTACACCTGTATATTTTGACAACCATACTGAAAAATTAAATATAACCTATTTACATAAGTTTATTCAAAAGATGCATATAGCAAATAAATAAAAAAATAAAAAAAATCATTTTAAAAAAAGAAAAAAAAACCGATGGGAGTATGAAATATATATTTATATAAGCTTAGAAAACATTTTCCATCTCAATATCATCATCTTCTTCCATTTCCTCACCTTGACCATCATTATTACTATCGTAATTTTGTAAGAAAGCATCACCATTTTGATCATCATCCATAATAGTTTCACCAGACCGTACCATATACTGTGATAAGGAATTTTCAATACCTTTAATCTGCTTATATTCAGGTTTCAATGAGTATCTTAACGCATAGGGACCACGTTTATTCAAGATAGCCATGGAAACTAAAACTTCCTTCAGGTAACTCTCGGGTTGCTTAGTACGCTCTCTTAGACCCTTCAAACTCCAGTAATCATATTCTTCGAATAATTTAAATAATAAATCCAATAATTCGCTTCGAGGCATACGAATAGCCTTGCCCTCGGTTGTAGCCTTGGGATTTTTCTTTTGAGCTCGCAAGAATTGTGAGGTATTTGGACTTCTAATATTGAAGGCATTACCATTCGTAACACCGGGAATTTCATTAAGAAATGTGACCTTAGGTCTGGGGATAGAACTAAGTAAAACCTTACGTTGTGAGACAACCTTGGTATAATTTTTATCGTGTAAAGAAGGCATGACAACACATTCGTGGCAAACGGTACCCGAAATCGCGGTTTTCTTAGGAATGATCTTGGTGTAAGGAATGAATCTTCGTTCCTTATTGAAACGGCTTGGTTTACCATTAGGTAGCTTAGCACCAGCAGCACCAGTTCCGGCGGCACCAGCAGCACCAGTTCCGGCAGCGGCAGCAGTATTGTAATTATTTTGGTTATATTTTGATCGGTCGAATCTTCCTTTAGAGGCTGAGCTATTATTATTAGTATTGCCATTCAATTCATTCTCGGCATCAGTTGGTCTCTTATACTTTGGTAAATTCTTCTCTGTGAAAATAAACGTATTATTTACCACTTCCTTAACTAAATCAATATCATATTCATGAGGAATATCAGTGGTTTCTGGTGTGTCGTTAAGTACCAGCTTAACTTTTCGTTTGTGAGCCATACCATGCTTAGCCGTACCATCTCCCGACGATGATAGAGCTGCCACCTTTTCATTGGAAATTCGAACACGGCCTAATTCTTGTCCACCAATATTCTCAATATCCTTCCATTTATCCATTAAAAACTTAGGTAATCTGACTAGCCAAACCTTTGTCTGTGCATCCTTAGTATTCAAATCGAGTGAATCGACGTACCTCCCGTTAGCAGAACTTTGACCATCGCCTCCAGTGGTCTCTTTTTTAATACTGTCATCATCATCATCATCATCATCATCGTCATCGTCATCGTCATCGTCATCGTTATCGTCGTCATCTTGATTATCATCGTCATCATCGTCATCATCGTCTTCGTATACGTCTTCTTCATGCTTAACGTGATCCTCCGTTTTAATTAGGTCTCGAGGTGAGGCGGGCGACAGGGACACATCATCCTCAAATCCAGGGGAGGAAGGTTCAGCCTTAATTATTGTACCGAAAGACATATGGACAAAGGTTTTACGAAGTTAAAAGAAAATGCAGCAATTGGTGATATTTTCAAAACCTAAATTCTTAAAACTAGGTCTCGTTTGTTGCTTGTGAAAAGATACTGGTAGGTTTTCAATATCTTGGGACAAAAGGATAGTTTTGGGGGGGGGGGCTGCAGAATAGGGATATGCCTTTTTTGGTCTCACAACCTCGACTTGAGGAACGATAAAAAATACCTAATAAAATGGACTTCTCATCATTTCTGAAGAACGAAATTTCGAAAAAGAAAGAAGCCGTCAAAGCAGTTTCAGGCTCATCGAAATACATCAGAAAGGCTGATCTAGAACGACGAGAACAGCAGGTTTTTTTGGAGGAACAAGAAAAGTTAGAACAGGAGCGCCAGCTGAAACGGGAAAAAGACCGTCAAGAAAAGCGCAAAAATGAAGAGGATAATGAATTGAAAAGAAAAAGATTAGAGCAGAGACTCAAAATCAGGGATGGTACCGATATTACTGTTGAAGAACAAGTGGATCTTCTGGATGAAAAGCTTAGTAAATTAGATGATAATGAGATTACGTCAAAATTCAGAGAATTTTCTGAACCTATTGCTTACTTTGATGAAAGTAAAAATGATAAGATCAAAAGACTTAAGGTCATTATCGCGCGTCAAAATTTAATTGACCAGGCTCGCAAAGACGCCAAAGAAGAACTTGAATGTGACTTTAGAATGGTTAAAGATGAGATTGAAGAAAGTCAGAATGATAAAGATTTAAAGAAGAAGCTCTTACTGCAGGCACGGTCGTATATGAAGTTTTTGATTCAAACATGGGAAACTGTTGTTGAAAAGAGAACAGCTGATATGGGTCAAGCCCCTACCAAGGCACATGCGGTACTTAAGGAAACGAAATCATCGCTGATTCCATTATTGGTCTTACTAAGAAAAAACGAATTAAGCGAGAAGGTATTTCCACTATTAATTGGGATATTTTATCATCTACAGAAGAAGGATTACAGATCTGCGAATGATAATTATCTTAAGCTAAGTATCGGTAATGCGCCTTGGCCCATCGGTGTTACGGCAGTAGGTATTCACGCTAGAAGTGCCCGTGAAAAGATTACAGGTGAAAACTCAGAGGCCAATATTATGAAGGATGATCTAACACGAAGTTGGCTTGTAGCTATAAAGCGACTTATTACCTTTGCTGAAGGTCATTGGTCTGAATGAAGTAACGATTTATCAAAAACATGTGTATTATAATTAATTGAAAAATAAGATACCTAAGATAAGAAATATAAAAACGAAAAAAGAAAAAAAGAAAAAAAGAAAATATTTGAAAAAAACCCATAAACTCCCATATAAAAAACTCCGAAACCCCATGAAAAAACAAATCCCCTGTATATAGAGAAAAAAAAATTACTCATATTTTTCTCAGAAAGCTTTACTCTCCCAGTTAAATGATGAGATAACCCCATTCTTTGGCGATGAAGTTGGTATAGTGTTTTCATTCCAATCTTGACCTTCACGAGGGAAATTCGTCTTTTCCAACTGTTTTTTATAATTAAGATATACTTCGTCTACGTCATCATCATCGCTATCATCGATCAGCATAGCCCTGCTGTCATCTAGCATAGCCCAATTATCGTTAGACGAGACTGAAGAAACTTTTGATAAAACTGAATCCGTTGATTGGGCGGATACTGCTGAAAACTGGCTATTATTAGAAACCGATCTTAATCCACTGAAGTTGTTATTACTACCAGTGTTTGTAATATCGGTATCACCTCGAACCTCATCTAGGGCCATAAAATCAGAATTATCCGGTGGTAACAGAGGTGTATAATTTTCTTTATCGAATGGGTTACTGTAATTAGTACTTTTAAAAGCAGATAATGATGGGTTATTGTAGATATGGTTAATATTCGTCAAATTCCCGTATTTGTTTAATCGAATTGGGGTCATTGCGGCATCTGACATCAGTTCATCTGATCCCCTAGTAGCACTTTTTCCGGCATTCGCAGAACTGCTAGGGTCAAAACAGACTGCTAGTGCGGAAGCGTTAGAACTTGAACTTGGGTTTATCTTGGCTTTGGTTTTCATAGGCGTAGACATGACGAGGTTTGGTTTACCTGTAGATGGAGCATCTCTTGATTGAAATAGACCACGAGCTCGGTTGGTGCTTGTAATTGGTAGTCGGCCATTTAGTCTAGCATCTCTCCTCACGGGAGAAGAACGTGTTTTCGACTCTTGTCTGATTATTGGGCTTGATTTTAAAACTTCCCTTCCTATGGGTGAAGTAGATCTAATAGGTGAATTAGATTGTGGTTCTCGTCTTATCGGCGAATCGAATCGTGGTTCTCGTCTTGTTGGTGAGCTTAATCTTAACGCCAATCTTGTGGGCGAAATAGATCTTGGTTCTCTTCTTGGCGAGATCATTCGTGGCACTCGTCTTGTCGGTGAGCTGGTGATTGGATCCCGTCTCATGGGTGATACCGACCTGGCATTTCTTCTTGAGGGCGAAATCGATGCAGTCCTTGGTAGACTCCTTCCCTCAAGCGAAACGGTACTAGTTATGGATCGGTCTCGTCCCCGAATAGGTGATTTTTGTAATTTTTCCTCTTCGGCAATCACGGAATCCATATAATTTTCACCTTTGACTAAAAATGGCGAGCCGTGATGATTATTTTGCCATTCAATTAAGCTTGCCTTTAATTCGTATAAAATCTGAGGTTTTCTTCTAAGGATACTCTTTCTCATCCTTTCCTCATCTAACAAACTAGAAAATTGACCAGGTCTCTTAGAGAGTAAACGAGAGGGGTCATTAGTTGATCTCTCCAACTCATCTGACTCGCGTAATAATGTTTTAAAATCTTCAATTAATGCAATTACTGGTTTCCTTTGTTCAAATAAATCGTTTAATCGATTGATTTCTCGTTCGTGAGCTTCAAGAGAAGCATCAGTAAAAACATCCGACCAAGCCGGTGCAAAATCTAATTTCTCTTCCTCGGTGAAATAAAGATCATCCCATAATTTATCTAACTCTTTTCTAGCATCGACGATAAACACGTGAACAAAATTCTTTTTCGTTTCATTCAGTTTGTTAAATTCATTGGTATAAGCAATAACGGCATTCTCAGTAAGACCACAATTAGAAATTCTGAACTGATTAGAATATTCGGGATCTTCATTTAATTTATCCCAGAGTCGATGAACTGTACTCTTTAGATAATTAAGTCTATGCTCTCTTTGAGCCTTTTCTTCACGTAGTTGACGGTTTATGGTTTTCAATCTTTCAATATGCGACGATCTCACATCTTGCTCTTGAGAGTCATCTCTATGGTTTGTTAGAATAGATTGATCAATATCAGATTGTGGGGTGCCTAGTTCAGTCCAAAGCATTACAATGTTATTTGTAATCTCTGAAACAATATTTAAACGGCATCGATACGCTTCTTCGCAATGTTTAATTTGTGCTTCAACCTGACTGATGTGGGATTTGGAGAGATTGAGAGAGCTTGGATCATCCGGTTTGGGCACAATACCTTCAGGAATTTCAATTTCCATTTTCGATGTGTAGTCGCGAAGTTTAACAAGTAGCCTCTCCAGATCAACGGCTCTCTCGTCGTAAATCTTTTCAATTTCATCCCGAGCTTTTTCTAATTTCTGACCTGTAGTGTTGTAAGGCGGGACAACGTCACTAGTGACTACTTGCACAAGATCCTCTTCAAGAGCATAATTTATGTCTACATCACGTAAAATGCTAACCATGTTTTCAATATTATGCTGGATTATTTGGCATTTGGTTTTCACAAGATCACGTTCCTCTGTTACTTTCTCTAAATGATGATCTAGTGCTGCAGATAGCGCTGAGTAAAGATCCTTACCGCGCTCTTCCCGAGCATCAGACGTAAGCCCCAACTCGTCAAAGAGCGATTGTAACTGATCATTGATATTAGATATTTGCCTTAGTATAAAAGACCCTCCCTCATTGTCTGACATTGTTTCGGTTATGCTGAGCTTCTGAGAAGTATAATGAAAAAATATTTTGAAAAAAGGATGAGCCTGATTGCAGGATAAGGTGTGATAAAGAATTGTAGCACTCAATTGAAAATAATAGGGTATATGGCGTGAGTGAAGTAATCAAATACGTAGCGATGATCCGTCGTGTTTGCCTTAAACAAGTACTTTCGTTATCAGATAGTAATATACAAGAACACAAGGATCTAAAAAGGTTAAAAGTAAACAAACAATGGGCCCTCAGCCGTCTGGGTTGCTGTAACAACGGTTGTCGCAGGGATGATCTTGCTGGAGTCATCTGCGGCTGATCGGGTATCAAAGAGGTCTCAGTATGCATTAACGTCAGCTCTGAGACTGATAGTGAGGTTATATATATATATGATTCAAGATGTTGAATAAGCACAAATCAGAAGACGTTCGACCTAATTTCGATTCTAATGACCGAGGCGTTCAAGACGTTCTCCAAAATCTGGAATCCCGGCTCGGTATCACTAACGAGTCATCGGCACAGTTTGATCTCTTATCAGCGGTCAGATACATGCCAGCTTCAAAGGAAGAACTAGATGAGAACGAAACAGCGTACTTAGACAAGTCTCGATTTTTCCTGTTTGACAATCATTTGGCTAGATGTAAATCTATGCTTGAGTTTTTTTCGGGTACCGTGCCATTCCCCTCTGGTATTACCCAAGAGGATTTACTCGAAGCACTTCGGAACGCCGTCAAATCTTCTCAATTCGATAAATCTCAGTCACATAAAGTAAGTTAAAACTTTGTTGAACCCTTTTTATTGACGTTTTTTATGAAGCTAACTACCTTTTTTCAGATGAGGGTCATTATTAAACAAGAGCCTTTATTAAAGATTATAGTCGAGACTGCACCAGTATCGCAACGTCTTAATCTGTACTCTGGTTTATTTAACGACGAGACCAATCGATTGGATGGCGCTTTTTATACCGTCAAAGTGGATACCGATTTTTCTATCGCCAATTTCAACACCATGTTTAAGACCACAGCACGTGATATCTACAATGCGGCCCGTGGTCGTTGTTTAGATAGCACGGATCCCAGCCCGCAAGAAGTAATCATCTACAACAGTCAGGGGGAAATTATGGAGGGAAGTATCTCCAATATAGCATTTTGGAGGAATAAAAGATGGGTCACGCCATTATTGACTACTGGTTGTCTTTGTGGCGTCATGAGACATGATTTGATTATGAAGGGTTATATCAAGGAAGAAAATGTTTTAGTTTCTAGCTTGAAACCCAGCGAAACCGTTCTTGTATTTAATGGTGTTCAGGGGGTCATCAGAGGCTCGATTGATTTATCACTTTATGAACCGTCGCGAGGGAGTTTTGTTAAGTAATAAAATAAATTTAGTATATTACAATGTAAATATCTAAAATATTAATTAACTGCTACATTCAATAGTGTACGACACTCATAGCTATCGCCTGAATTCAAGTCTAAAATTTTAACTCTATGTAATGTATGAATCCCCTTAGTCAACGCCAACAGGCTAAGTTCAGTCTCATACGAGCATTGTGGGCCAAGAACACCACCTAATTTAATATCATTCTTCAAAGATACCAACCCGTTATCGCCACTTGACTGTTCGGGTTGAATATAATTCTTTATTATCGCTGATCGGCTAATGATGGGATAAATATGCGGAGGGGCGACCAATAGCCTTTCCTGTTGTTGTTGATCGTTTGGTTGAATCATTAATGAAATTCGTTTATTGAATGAAGAACTATTAAATACAAACACGTTCCATTGGAAAACTTCGCCAATTTTAACGGTTGATGGACCGGTGAATTTTAATGATACACCCGATAGTGTGGATTTGGTGCCAGAGGGTATAGTGATAGTTGATTGATTACCGTTGGAGCTCATATTAACAAAACCGCTAGAGTGACTCAAGTTTGGCGTGCTTGAAAACTTGGATATAACGGGACTATTCGATATCGATGGCGATGGTATAGAAGTAGACACCGATGTTGCCTTTAAAAGCGCATTAAAATCAGCTTGTGTATTCCATACTGTGGATATCAACGGGCCTAACTGGTTTTCAAAAAAATCGGGGTTGATCTGGAAATTTTGCAAGATTTCATTCCTGTCTTGTCCTCGGTTGACAATGGGTACCGACTGAACCTTGATTCTGAGTCTTTGAAGACCCGATTTCACTGTCCCCAATGGAGACTGTTGTGAATGAGTGATAATACCATTGTTCCAATTCATTGACGGCGCTGCAAAAGAAGGTTTAGTGAGTGTCACTTTCGGGTTATTTGTAGTAGTGGCAGTATGAGAAAATACTTTCATTAGATAAACCAGTTCTGTACTCTCACCTGAATTCAACATAATGGGGAACTTATCATCATGTTGATTATTTCCCTCTAATTCGCCATTAGAAAGTTCCAATTGCAGGCCCTTAACAACACATAACTCGGGTGATGTAGAGTCAAGCGTAATTGTAGTGAAGACTGTACCATTAAGTCCCTCAGCGCGAGTATATCTAATTCTCAAATCTACGGCTGAAAATATCGGCAGTGTGATTGAACAACTTACGGGGATATCGGGTAAATCATCTTTATGCGAGACTAAAGTCCTTGAGTCTTTAATGGTGCTAGCACTGCTACTACTACTAGCCCTAGCGGTAATACCAGGCCTGGATCTTCCTGCGCGACCATTGTGACCCCGTGGGTTGGTTGTTGGAGTGGTTTCGTAGTTGCGTTTATTAATGTATAATCGTTTCGTGGAAAGGACTACTTTAGGAGTGTACGGGTTCATCGAAGAAGTCAGTCCCTCAAAGATATTGGGTGCTTGAGCCAAAGCAAAGTCTTCCAAAATTTCATCATCCGAGTCGTCGTCGTTGTCGTTCGATTGTTCTTCATTGTCATTTAGCGTATCGAAATTATTATCGACGGCGCCTGATTCAGGCTCATTGAGTCGATTATGACTATCCGAATCCTTAATGAATGCCGTATATGAGAATAGCGAGGAGAGCGTGTATGAGGTGGTTATGACAATCTTTGAATCAATGACCGCTGACCTAGGATGTTCTAATTCTACCACTGATTTCCAAATCACGGAGACAGAGTTATCATTAAAGATTTTCCTAATAACGTCGGCAGATTTGAGACTCTTAGTGGGAATCATGAATGATTTCTCTTGTTTGACAAATTCTGGTTCAATCTTGAGCCCAGCACGATGGTGATGGTTGTTGCCGTTGGCAGGATCGGCCTTTACCGTTACCGTACCTATGACGGTTACATCCATAGACACAAAGACATAATCGATATAATGGTCAATTGAGTCCTTAGTTAGCATGAAATCATTCAATGGGATCTTTTCACTTGGGGTTGTTGCCTGAGAGAAATTAGTGCTCAAGGGGATGTCTAGCTTAATGTATACCGGTAAGAACTCATCAAAGAACAGTCGGTCTCTAATTGCAGCCGTGGCGGTGGGTTTAGTAGCTGTGAAATAATTTAAAACGGCATTGTCGTCAAGTTGAGATATATCAATTGGTCCCTGTGGTATTAGGATACTCTTAGTACTAGCCTTGAGAACTGAGCTCATGATTGCGATACGGGTGTGGTAAACAGTAGAGCCTTGGAGTTGGGATATAGATGCGATAGACAATCAAGAAGAGAAAAAGAGCTGATATAAATAAGGGTATTTAGAAAGAGAAAAGGAAATGGAAAGACTCAAGTTCATAGTGACTTTATAAATAAATAATTGATTATATATACAACATGAAATTTAACAAATTTGCCATCATGAACATAATTGATAAAATGGGAAAAATCATCTCTGCGCTTACTTGTTTACATAGGATGGGATGATTTTTTTAGCTTCTCGCAATAAAACAAAAAAGTAAAAAAAATAATGAGGTGAAGATAAGGTTACAATAGAGAACCCGTCTACTTCTTACCCTTGGGGCCTAAGGGTTCACCAATATCCTTACCACGGAGCTTGATACCAAGAACTCTTTCCATCTTACCTAAGATTTGTTGGTTGGGGATAGCTCTACCAGATTCGTAGTCGTTAATAACTTGGGGCTTTTCATTAATCTTGACCGCGAGATCCTTTTGAGTGAAGGTCTTATCTTGTCTGCCTTTTTGGATCGCCTTACCGACGGAGAAGTCGACCTTGGGGGGGGCGATAATTTCATCACCTCTATCGACCTTAGTAAGTCTTTGGCCATCAGTGTCACCAACCTTGTTACCGGTAGTGTACTTCTTTTCAACGGCAAGAACACCGCCGGTTCTTCTAGCGGCATTAATTTGGGATTCAGTCTTAGCAACCCTAGCACGGGGTTGGTTACCACCGTTGCCGACTCTAGAGCCAATAAATTGAGTATCAGTATTCCAATCGCCCATTATGTGTGTATATGTGTGTGTGTGTGTGTGTGTGTGTGTTAAATATAAATAAGATCGGCTAAATGAAAAAAACCCCGCCAAAAGTACTGTGTAGATGAATTGCAATGGGAGCAGGATGGATCCAGCGGCACAATTTCCCCGATGGGTCCAGCTGAAATTCCTGATCTGCGTGGGCGGTGGAACCGTCTAGAAGGACGTGTGGCTTGTCCCAACCGGTCTGTGAATTACGCTGGGTAGGAGTTGCTGCTGGGAAGATGTATTGTGCGGCGTGCTGCTCATTCGCCTTCCCCATTAATATCTCTTTTCAGCAGAATCGAACCCAAATATCATTTTACTTCCTCTCAACGCGCGGCGTATCTAATCGCCTCTTTCTTGCGCGCGCCTTGCATCCACACGTCATTAGCCGCCAAAATCAATCGGAACTGCTGACTTTACGCGTTGGCGATTTTCACCATCATCGTCGGGTCTTGGCATCTCCGTTGATTCCAGCCATTGACACATCTTCCCTTAAGACCAACCATTGGACTTGATTAATTCATTAGCGCTTTTTTTGTTGTTTTTCGTCCCCAAAAAAGAAAAATTCATAATTTCTTTGCATATCCTATACTTTTTATATAATGCTAAATAATATTATATCTCCCGGATGGTACCGTCAGGGCGGAGAATGTGGTTATTGTCACGATAAGGCTAAATTGCATCCCTCGGTAGATTATCCAGCGGCCACCTTACCGAATAATAATTCTTATAATTTCTTTGCTCAACGGATGGATATGGACACATACGTTAAATTGCTAAGTCGGGGATTTAGACGAAGTGGGGCTCATATCTATAAACCTGATGTGCGAAATTCTTGTTGTTCAATGTACTCTATTAGGGTACCCGTTAGTGATTACAAGGCCTCTAAGGATCAGCGGCATGGATTGAATAAGTTTAATGACTTGATAACTGAGTCTATATGCGGAGCAAAGTTGATGTCGGCAACGGCATCGACAACAACAAATGATAAAAATAAATTAAAGAAAAAAGGTAAGGATAATAGATTCGATCTGATGAGTAAGATACACCAATGTGATCGAGTCAATGAATTATCAAATGATGATCCACTTTTAGATGACAAATCATCAATAAGACCATCATTTGATTTCGAGGTAAGACTCGAGGAACCTACATTTACGTTAACGAAATATGAGTTATTTGAAAAATATCAAGCTATGATTCACGGTGAAGATGACACTACACCGGAATCTTTTAAACGATTTCTATGCGATAATCCATTCTTTTATCCCGATGTCACCACCATGAACGCCGACACAAAGTCTGGTGTTAGTCGAGTAATTGCCTTTGATACCCATCAATTCGTCAATGAAACTGAATCATTACCCATACTAGATTTTCATGCATTGCGTGGGCCCGTTCATCAATGTTATTATCATAAAGGTGAATTAATCTGTATGGGCGTTTTAGACATTTTACCTAATGGTATTGTATCAGTTTATTTGATGTGGGATCCCGAATATGCCGCTTACAGTTTAGGTAGAGTTAGTGCAATGCGAGAGATTGCGCTTGCCATTGAACTTAAACGCGAATATTATATGATGGGATTCTATATTCACGATTGTCCCAAGATGGTTTATAAACGCGGATTTAAACCGAGTTATATTTTAGATCCTGGCGTTATCCCCGATGAGGTCAATGAAGAGACAGGTGAGATCGTTGGTGAATCATGGAGGCCTATTGAGGAGTATATGAAGAAATGGGATAATGGACAACAATACGTTACGTTCTCAAACAAAAATGATAATGAACCCCCAAAGAAGTCTAATGAATATTTGGATATGCAAATCCCCGGTGTGCTTAATCGTGACCAATTAAAGCAAGCCATTGATAATGGTAATGTAGACCTTAAGGAAGATATTTTATTAGTGATACCGGGACGAATAGGACTATCGGATGGGGAGGATGATGATGAAGATCTTACGGCATTATCAGTGGGTAAAAACCGCGATGATTACATTTTACCCTTGAAATCTACGAATGATAATAATACCGATGAAGACCCACAATTAGAGACGTTAGATGATATTGTAAGTTTATTGCCCCTGAAGGGGTTATATCAGATAATTGATGCTAGTATGTTGCCTAAAGAAGGTCAAAGAATTGCTATGCCCGTTTTAGAGGAATTGGCGGCTAGTGTGGGTATTGATTTAGCGAAATCAATGTTGGTAGATTTTCGATAATCCATGAGCAAAGCGAATGATTATTCTTAATGACATTTTCATTTTCACTATTTATAATTATAATTAATGTTTATTTATTATTTTAATGTAATAAAGTATGTATTGATATGCAACCCTGATAGCCATTGAAGCGGTTAGGCAAGACTCACCACCAATGATTCATTCTTCAGGGTGTGCTCACTGGGTACTTACACTCACTCACTCACTCATTACTCGCTCCTCGTTCCTCTTGTAGTTCGCTCATTCGTTTTCTAAAAATCATCACCACCTAAAGCAGCAATATTAACTACTTCACCGGGCTTAAATGGAGGTAACCCAATGTAAGGACAACCGTCACATCTAAATGCATCACCTAATGCACAGGACCCACAACCGCCAACTTTACCCTGAATAGTAAAATCAATCTCTGCCGTATCATCCATAGATAATGTGACGGGGGTAGATTTTTGTTGTACGGATTCGAACGAAGGACTAGGATCATTAAATGAAATTGAATTATCATCTAAAAGCACCTGTTGTTGTAATTCACGTTGTTTATCGTTTTGTTGGTCTTCCGTTTCCTTAAGTCCACAGGTACAATCCTTACAGGCCTTACGACGTTTCTTACCGGGACCCGGGTCACATTTAGCTGGGAGTTGAATTAACGGAGTAGTTGTGAAATCTTCAGTATCAGCGAGAAGTTCATCTTCATCAATAAGATCACCCTCGTCCATGAGATCGTCGGTATCGTTAAGTGATAGTTGAATGACATTAACTGAATCTATCGTTGATGAGAATGACGTGGTTCGTTTATTATTAGCGTTTGTGAGTTTCTTAAATTTAGGTAATCCTGTTGATCCAGTTGCAGATCTTTGTAATTTAACACCAGTGGTATTACTATTAATAGAAGCCGGTTTTGACCAAGCTTGGCCGTTATTAACTGATTTATTCTCAATGAATCCCGCCATAATACCATCAAGTAATTGTCCCTTAAAATCAACACTTCCTAAGAAATCACCATTAGGCGCTAATGCCGTATTGAAAATCTCTAAAGTCGATGCATCTAACGGCACAAAC
The DNA here is from genome assembly GCA_030563525.1 of Nadsonia commutata. Classification (NCBI taxonomy): domain Eukaryota; kingdom Fungi; phylum Ascomycota; class Dipodascomycetes; order Dipodascales; genus Nadsonia; species Nadsonia commutata. The sequence continues at coordinate 37,065 of JAKUCD010000024.1, forward strand.
TGTTCAATAGGATTATTAATAACAATGATAGATTTATAATAATCACTTGTAAGTTGAACTGAACCGGTTGAAATTCTATCTAGGATATGGTGAGTTAAATCATCGCAAGTGGCGTATGATTTCATAAGATTCTGAACTAATGCCGGATCCGTGAAAACCGAAGAAGTCATAACCAAAAGTGTAGGTGAATTTACAGTTAACAATGTCATTGTGAAGTAATATTGAAAAGAATTAATATGTTATAGCCTTGTTATGTTATAGCCTTGTTATGTTATAGCCTTGTTGGAAAGATATTATTGAGTACGGAAAAAAACGAGTAGATAAATATGCGTTGATTTGAATGACCAATTTCTATTACTAAGCGCAAGTTGGGAAAAAATGATTAAAAAAAACGAAAAAAATCAATTTATCGCCAAGACAGAATATGAGCGGCGTGCGGCGGGAACCCATAGTGAACGAATGGCATGCGTTTTCACCTTGATTACGAATTTATTGGAAAAGAGAAAAAATTGGTCATAAAATTAAATAGTATCGTTAATTAGCATTATAAAAAATGAGGAAAATAAGGACACATAAGGAATAGTTTTTCAATGGATTCACTCTGTATTTTGTAATTGTAATATTTTTTCTTTAAAAAATTTTAATTAAATTATTTTTGTAAATATACAATTATATAAATAAATAGAAACCATGAATGAATGATTTTAACGAAAAGCGATGTTACGGAATTTTTGCGAAGGTTTCGCAGATTTTTTGCGAATAATAGCGTGTATTTCCATTTTCGATTGGCTCAATGGAAATGAATGATGGAAATGACTAATAATTGTATCTAAAACTAGGATCTAAATCACCAGCAGTAGCACGATCATCCAAAGACATAGTATCCCAAATAGCAGAATACTTCCAAGTACCATCTCTCTTCTTCTTATTATCTCTCATAAGTCCAAACAAGTAACCAATAGAACAAGCAAGACTGAAAACGGACATGGCAAGACAAATGGCACAACCCTTAATATAATAAGGAGCATCGGTAGATAAGAATGAAAATGTAGCAATGATACCACCAATATTGCCGAAACCCACTTGCCATCCGGTACCTACCCCACGACGTTGATGACCTGAAAGATTACAATTTGTCCAACATACCATTACAGGCATAGCACTATAAAGACCTGAGGCACAAAGGAAAAGAGCTCCGTATCTTACTGACATATTGGTCTTTTCAGCTAAAAGCATGGCGAAACCAACAATAGCAATTACTGTTGACAAGACAACAAAGGCAAGTCTGTTACGAATATAATCGGAACAAATAGCCGTTAGCATTGCCCAACCAAAGGCACAAATCCAGGGGTATACAGATTTAATTTGAGTTTGTACAGGGGATTCGCCGAATGATTGAATAATTGATGTAGCAAAGTAAGCGTAGCCATAAGCGGGTACAATGCAACCAAAGTACATGAACCCAGCCATCCAAACTTTCCAATCCTTGAAAATTTCAACAACACGTTTCCAAGTCAATGAAGTTTCAACGGCAGAATCACCGGCGTCAATAGCCAATTTTGCCTTAATGAATTCACGTTCATTTTCCGAGAGGAATTTAGCATCTTCGGGGAAATCAGCAATAACGAAGAAAAGAATAATCGCAATAAAGGAAGTAATGGCACCTTCAATAATAAAGATCCATCTCCAACCTTCAATACCTAAGGCACCCTCGAGATGATGAATACCGTAAGCGATAAGACCGCCAAAACCGCCCGCTAAAGTAGTAGAGGCAAAGAAGAAGGACCATCTCTTTTGGGCTTCCTCACGGGTAAACCACATGGATAAGAGGTAAAAACAACCGGGGAACATACCAGCTTCCATAAGACCCAATAAGAATCGAGTAGCTACTAATTGACCAAAATTTTGTACAAAGCCCTGACCAATAGTAATAGCACCAAAGAGAACCATACAGATTGAAAGCCATACGTGAGGCTTAAATTTTTTCAAGAGATAATTAGAGGGGATTTCACTGACAATATAAGGTACAAAGAAAATAGTAAGAGCAGTATTGTATTGATGACCATGAAGACCTAAATCCTCACCCATACCGTAAACCTTGGCATTAGAGATATTGACACGATCCAAGAAGGCGAGAAGGTAAAGGATACAAATGGCCGGTACGATATTCATATCGACCTTGAATTGTAATTTCCGTCTACTGACATTATAGCGAGCTGCTAATTGATCGATAGTTTCAGTTTCAGTAGGAGCGACTTCGAACGCCGTGATTCCAAGATTAGATTCTTCCTTGTGAACGGACGCATTTGAGTATGCGTCAGACGACATGATAAAAGAGAGTTTTTTTGTTTTTAAAGAGAGAAGGAAAAGAAAGAAAAAAAATAACGGCGAGAAACACGGCTATTTATGTCAAAAAATCATTCAGGGGAAGTGGGAGCCGAAGCTAAGATGGAAAGAGTCAAGGTGCAGCCGTAGATGCGCGGCGATAGCGATTGCGGGGAGCCAAGCTTGTGAGGCCTTTTAAGCTTGTAAGGCCTTTTAAGCCTTGTAGCCACGCAAGTGATGAGCGGGTGTGGGTGGTAAGATCTTATTATTATCATTAATATTGTTATAATAATAGATGACTATTACTTTATCTCCGAAACCTTTCCTGAAAAGGAATAAACTCCGTAAATTCAGCTAAGACCGATCAACCATCTCATCTCACCAAGCCCGTCCGCTGGTCCTGAGTGGACGGGGATGGCCGTCCGAGCCGGGGGTACAGGTTTCCGTATAGCGGAGGGCCGCCCGGGATCCTGTACCGTGGGTTGGACCCTGACACACATTGCTGCCCTGACGCACATATGCGGCACCAATATCGAGAGTACCGCGCCAAGCGGTAAGCCGCGTCCGTCATATTATCCGCGCCGAATGATAGTATGAGTATGAGTCGGGATATGCCGTCCGCTTCATCACCGGTATCCTATGCCCGCTCTCCCACATAAGCGCAAACTCTAACTCTATTTGGACGGTGCGATCTCCGTACGTGGTCTGACCCTGCACTCTATATCAGGGTTTTAACTTGGTTTGGTTAATTTTTTTCTTTTTTTTTTTTTTTTTATTTTTGCTTTTGAGGACGGTTACATGTCTCTGATCGCGATGCAAGCCGTTTGGCGGCCGTCGACATCTCGCATCAGATTATACCGTTATATGTCTCATAGTACCCTGCAAATATTAATGCAATTCGGTAGATTAACCTATAATAAAAAATCATAAAAACATCAATGTAATTCACCCAACCGTTCGTTCTGTCTCTCATGCATATGCTCATATATACTCCAAATCCAGAGTTCGATATATCGCCCATCCCACTGTTCATAACCTGTTTTCCGAAATAACTGGGTCAACTCATCGAGCGAAGCTACTCGTCTAAAGAAGCGAGATGAGTCGGAGTAAGTTAGTAGGGTGAGTTGGTACGGCGAGATTTTTACTAAGCTATTTAAACTCCTGTGGATTTAAACAACAACTAATTGTTAACTTTAATGTTCTACTGATAAAATATTCATATTTGGTTGGCAAAATAGAAACTATCCATGATCTACATTCTACTAAATCAAGGTTGTTTTTTTCTTTTTTCTTTTTTCTTTTTCTTTTTCTTTTCCAATTTTCGAAAATTCATAATTTAAAACTAAAATCATACTCAAATTCAAATTCATTATCAACAATCACATTCTCCAATCTGCACGGTATCCATGCCGGTTTAAACGCGTAATAATACACTCCACGGCCCAAGATCTTCCGCTCCACTCGCGATTGTAATTTTGTACACTGGCCGTTTTGACAACTTAGGTGGGGTTTTTTAAGTCATTCCCAGTACCTGCATCTGTTTCTTTTCAACTCTTTATATCCTTTCTATTTCCGAGCCTCCCCTGTCTCATTATACCTCATCCATTTCCCATTTCATGATCTTTTGGCCGCGTTTGGCCCGATCGCGTCCCTTTAATAATCAAACCCACCGCTGACTAATCACGAAAATCAAGAAAATTTTTTAGCCAATATTACACACAACGCCTCATTCAACCTCCTCTCCTAACTCACCCCCCAAACAACAAACCACACTGAGAGGTGTATTTAGTCTGTTCAACTCTGAATCTTTTCACGTTTTAGGTAGCTCAGTCTATTCAACTCCTCGTTTCTAAACCCGTTCGTTTACCTTCTGAACGTCGTATTTGAGAGAAATAAAGCATTTTTTTCTTTTTTCTTTTCGACTTCTGAATCTAAACCCTCTGGGCCACTGTCGAACCACTATATCGATACTCTCCAACTTCTCGTTTAGCGTCGCATTAACTTTGAAGATTATTTTTATTTATACGTAATTTCTTATTTCATATATTTATTATTTTCATCATCCAAAAAATTCGAGTTCCTTTCACTAGGTTTAATATTCCATCACGGTTTTCTTTTTTTGTATCACTACAAAAGAAAAATCTACCCCTTGGTATTTAACTCATCGTTAATTTCATTCACTTAACTTGATCAGTTTGTGTGTTTCGACCATACTTTGTTCACTCTACTCAGGAAAAATAACAAGAATATATATCTATATATATATATCTAAACTTATTCCTACACAACCTCATTCCTTTCACACCTTCGTGTTTTCTTTGTCGAGCTTTTAACTAAGTCTTTCGTCAAGCTTAACTTATTGATACATATATTATTATTATTATATATATATTTTATTTCCAAGACAGATTTCAGCCAAATCTAATCGACTTCAATTGATCAAAAATTTCAATTCTTTTCGATAAATATCACAACAAAGGAAAATTTAACTATTTTCTTGATTTCTGTTCTTTTTTCTTCATTCCTTTTACAATCAAAGAAAAACGAAAAGGGTAATTTAAAAAAAAAATAATTCCAAATATAAAAAAATAGACCCCCCCTTCATCATCATCAATATCATCATCAAATCTTTTTGCCTCTTTTACTAGCTGGTAAATAATTTTTTCAACAAACAAAACAAATTTTATACGCTTATTTGTGTATATATTTTTCTGTCAACAATGCCATCAGTACCTTACTACTCTAATCACTTTGGACACGCTTCCAGTGATTATGCTGGCACCATGCAACCCAACTATCCCATGCCTGCTATGAACATGAATGGATCATCTCAGCATTATTTACCTGGACGTAATAATGGACAACATGAACGTGGAAATGGTTTTTCATACCCTGTTTCCTCGTTGCCCGTTCACCCCGGTCACCAAATGTCAAATGGTGGTGCTGCTTTACCTCCTCCTCCTCCAGGTTATATGAACGATATGGCCGTTGGATTCATGCCTATAAATAATAATAATTATAATGACTACGGTATTAATCAAGGTCTTGGTCATCCCGGTATGCATATGAATCATCATCATGGTCATGTGCCCGGTCACGGTCAAGGTCATCCTATGGGTTATAATAACTCGGTGGCTAATATGCCTAATTATTATAATCATGGTATGTTAGCTCCTCCCCCCCCACCTCCTGCCGTTGTGCAACATGAAAATAATCATTATGAAAATCATAATGCCAACAGTAACAACAATAATTCCAATGCTAATAGCAATAATAATAACCCCACTGATGGTGGTGTTACTGCTAATTTGAATTATCAAATTGAAGAAATGGCTGGTTTCGTATGTACTATGTCCCAGGGTATTATGATCCCCGGCATGTCATCGACATCATTATCATCATCTAATAATGGTAAATTTCAAAAATTTATCGTTCAAGTCCTTTCTGCTACTCGTTTACCCAAGGCTACTGTTATCTTATCTCTGGTATACTTGTCTAAGCGATTTGCTCTCGCTGATCTCCAAGACGCTGAAATCAATACTGAAATATCTTACAAGTTATTTGTGATTTCATTATTACTCGCTAATAAGTTTCATGATGATAATACTTTTACTAATCGTTCATGGTCTCAAGCTACCGGTATCCCCGTTGCTGAAATTACTCAAATGGAAGCTAGTTGGTTAAAGGCCATTAAATGGTCGCTTAACCTTTCAGCCACTGAGTTGAAGGGTTGGGATAAATGGAATGATTGCTGGAAGTATTGGTTGGTTAATAACTGCGAGACTACCACTTCTTCGTCATCGGCGTCATCGGCATCATTGCCCGTGTCTCCCGCTTCTCCCGTTTCAGCTGATTCTTCTTCACCTTCCTCACCTTCTTCGTCGTCGTCTTACCCTCCTAAGCAAATTACTTCTTCGATTCGTGGCTCACCCTACGCTGTTCCTAAATGGTACAGCAATGGATCCGATGCCACCAACAACAACAATAACAACAATAACAACAATAACAACAATATTAATAATAAACTTAATTCTCAGAGATCATTTATCCCTCGTACTCCCCTTGTCGTCAACCACTCGGAATCATCGGCATTCTCGTCCTTCTTTCAACAAACGTTTAATATGGCTAATGGCGGTTATAACTCTGTGAGTCGTAACAATAATAATAATAATAGTAATCATGGCGCAATTAGAGCAACAGGTAATTTCAATAACCATGGCGCTTTCTGTAATTGTAACTACTGCAGTTATGAAAATAATGCTGCCGCCGCTATGGGTTATTCTAATGGTCCTCAAGGTGGTTATTATCAAAATGGTTGGCATAGAAGTAATTCAGTTGCTGCTTATTAAATGGTCTGAAGATTTCGCCTGCAAAACTGGCGGAGTTGAAAGCAGTATATCTGCTTTAAGTCCAGCTCCACTGGTGAGACTCTTCTAGCCACCGCTTTAACCTTCCCTCCCTCTCCTCCCTCCTAAATTTAACCTTTAATTTTAAAAAATCAACCTGTCTTCTTTCTGTTTTCCGAAAAAAACCCTTTACAAAAAACCGTCACAAAAAAAAATTGAAATCTAAAAAAAATTAAAAAAACTTTTTAAAAAATACCTGATCCCCCCCCTCCCCCCTCCACTTTCTCTTCTCTGTTATTTTTGTTATTCTTCTTTTTCTTTTATTTCTTTTTTACTTACACCCCTTTTTGATTCTTTACAGAATCTCCTCTATTTCAAACCCCCCCTCTTTTGTTAATTTTTTACTTGTTACTACTTGTCAACTCCGGATATTATTTTTATTAGATGTGAGTGAAATGAAATAAAATGAATTTTGTTTTATTTTATTTTATTTTCAATATATCCATGCGCTTCACAACAACTTTCTTTTTCTTTTTTTTTAGCTTTTGCTTTTTTAGTTTTTATTTATTGTTTTAGTTTAATTTAATCTATTATGAGTGAAAAACGAGAAACGAGAAACGAGCAACGAGCGAAGCGAGTCTCTAAAGTAGTGGGATTTCATTTTTTTCTCAATTTGACAGATTGTGGGTTATCGCGCGCGCCTCAGTTAAATATGCATTACCATTTAAATCGTACTTATCTTCTCTCACGACACAAAGATGAACATTATACCTCTGATAAACGAAATAATCAATACAAGGTTATCGGAATCACTGCCTCATAATATCCCAATTTCAGCGGCATGTACAATATGTGGTGAAATACTTTATGTGCCTTTTATTCTAAAATGTAATCATTATTTCTGTTATGATTGTCTTGATACATGGTTTAAACGGGCGGCGACAATAGCACCAACACCAACACCAACACCAACACAACCTATTCTTAGTTGTCCATTATGTCGTCATGTTATTAAATCCCGACCGGTAATATTCAAATGGTTACGCAATAAAGTATCTGACATCATTGATGGTGATTCGCTATCGTCATCGTTGGCAGTGCAGATATTTGAGGATAAATCTAGGGTTTTGGATAGGTATTATGGTGATTTAATGAAATCTGATGTTCCGTTTTCTTATTTGACGTTGGACGGGAATGATGATATTGAATCTGACGGCCATGATTCTGATGATGACTCGAGTCACGACTCGCACTCTGATCAACTATTTGAATCAGTATTAAATGATAAAAAATGGATTATATATACTTAATTTACATCTCTTTTAAACCCTTTCAAAGAATAAACTCTTTACACAAACTAAAAATTCTAATTTTGGTTGGCCATTCTCATCAAACTGTTGCGTAACAATGCCTAATGGACCTCTATCACAATCGCCACACGATAAAAATCTTACAATCTCCTCATCATAATACTCGAATGATTCACTCTTACTATTATAAACTACTCTCTGTACTGCCCTTAATGGTTGAGTATCACAGGCGCCCGCAGTCTGTAAAATCGGCTTAGTCACTCCGATATTATCAAATTTATATGGATCATCAAATCCGTAAAATAATTCTTGATCAAATATGTCAATGTCGTTATTATTAGTATCTTGAAATTTTAATTTTAATAATTCCATTTGTGTCAATTCTAACGGCAGTAATGTCTCGTAATTATCCTCATTATCAGTTGTCGTCGTCTTTATCGTTTTAAGTAATCGAGGGAACAGTGTCGGGGTCGTGCTTCCATCACCAGATGCTCTTTTAAATCGGATTAATCTCAAATTGTTAGACGTAACATTAGGGGAAGATGCTACTTTGCATAAACATTCGGTGAACGGACATGTTAATTTAAATGTGGGTTCCGTCATAATTGGTGGTGTTAGATGTAAGTGCACAACAGCGCAGTTCCGTTGGGGGATTAAATCGTCCTCAATCGTACCTGAGGGAAATTTCAATCACTCACTCTCGCCACGCTCGAGTTCGCTTACAATTTAAAATAAAAATACTTTATTTAAAAAAAACGCAAAAGGAAATAAATACATGAATCTATAAACTATACTATTAATAAATTATTATTGGCAAAAAAAAAGCCTAAAATGACAATAGTCAAAATTCCAAATAAGAGGATGGGAACGGGGGGTTAATTATTTATCAAATCGTGAACGGAAACACGAGATGTCGTACCACTACCACTCAAACTACCGGGGCCACCACTATTCCCACTGGCACTATTCAAAAACCCTAAATTACTAGGACTTGCCGTCATACTAACCGTCCCACTACTGCAATTACTATTATTACCACTACTACCAGCGCTAGCATTCATATTCAATGCCACGGCTAATGAATTAAATCCTCCGTTCGTACCACTACCACTACCACCATTATGGGGACCGTGACCTCCACTTCCGCTTCCAATTTGAATGGATACGGGTCCACCATGATATTGATGATGATGCATATTACGAGCATGTAATGACGATGATGATGTGCCCTGGGATGGTGACAGTGTGATATTGGAACTGGACAAATGTAACCCACTCGATGACCTACTGAATGCATGGGGGGTGAGTCCATGACTACCGCTTAATGATGATAACGCCGTGCTTGACGTTGAGGGCGTTACTATGGTAGATAATGACATCGAAGAAGGTGAAGGCGAAAATAATAAATGGGGGCTATGATTATGATTGGGATTAGAAGTCGGTTTACTCAGTTGATTGAGGCCGTGCAAATTGTGCATAGATGATGATAAAGAACTCGTTAGTAACGATGTTACCGTCGTTGGTGTGGCGGTAGGTGTAGATGGTGTGGTTGATGTGGTCGATGAAGTAGTTGAATTTGAATTCGGGGGAACCGTGCTAATACTGCCAACGGTGCCGGACGTCACTTCACCAACCTCTAAAGTATGCAATGGCGGTGGCATGTGTCGACCCAATGACAGTGACCTTATGCTTGGCAACTGTACTGATTCTAGCTCTTTGGGATAAAGTCGAGGACTAACCGCCGGTGTGACTAAAGGTGTATTCTGCGGTGAGGGTGAGTGTGAGGGACTAAATGGTGTCATAATAGGTGAATTGGGTGCGGTAGAAATAGGTGAATTAGGTCTAGATCGTTTACTACGGTGTAAATGATAATATTCTTCGTGTGATTGTTCGTTCTTATGTGAGCCCCTTAGGTTAGTACTATTATTGTTACTGGACAGTGACATCATTGGCGTCATACGATGCAATCCGGAGAGAACGTTGTGATTATGATGAGAATGAGTCGGTGGGTGAAGATGACTAGAGCTGTGGCCGTGGTTATTACTACCATGAGCATGATTGCCATGACTATGGGCATGGTTGAGCGCATGACCGTGACTAGGTCCTTGGCCGTGTCCGTGTCCATGACTACCATGACCAAAGTATTGCGATAGAGATGGGGAAGATTCAGCGGCACTTAGTGCGCTTAGCGACGTACTAGGTGATATTGATAACTTTGATTCTCGTTCCAACTGTTGAGACGCCGCAGTTGCCAGCAGATTCATATCAAAGCTAATACGCATCGAACCGATAGTATTACCACTACCACTAACGGTACTCGGATGATGATGGGGTTGTCTAGCGAAATGGTTCGGGTGAGGGTTGAGGGGCAGATTATTATTTGATGGCGATGTAGATATAGAACTAATACCATTAGAAGACGAGGTTTTGTTACTCCAGGGTTGACCCTCTAAGGAAAATGTGTGATGATGCATCGAATTTTGGTGCGAGCCGGACGGGCGAGCTAGTTGAGTAAGCGCCACCGCTGATTTAGACAATTTGGGTCCACCGTTACCCAAAAAGTGGGACATGAACTGAGGTTGCGGCGCATAGTGGGCGTTCGAATGAGAGTGAGAGTGAGAGTGGGAATAAGGTGGTGAGGATAACGTGGGAGATGAGGGCATTGAGGAGTACATTTGATCGGATTTTATCGACGGGATGGTGATAGAATGCGACGTCGTTCGACCCTCCGGTTGCTGAACTGACACTGAGGGGGCATAGGGGGATAGCTGAGAGACTGGATCTTCCGTCATGCCGGCACTTGCACCACTAACATTAGATGAACCGTCTCCAGTTCCTGAGACGGTCAAGAGATCTTTCTTATGCGACTTATTGGACCGGCGCGAGTTCGGGTTGAAATGAATACGAGAGTGGCGCGTGAGCTCATCACTACGTGAAAATCGTTTAGTACACCCTGGGAATGCGCAAGCATGAGGTTTCTCACCGGTATGTGTGCGAATATGTCGCGTTTGGTGTTCCAGCCGGTGGAAGGCCTTGTCGCAGAGTGGGCACTTGTAGGGCCGGGGCAGATCAGGCTTAGAGGTCTGGGAGGCTTGAGAAGACGGTGAAGTCGCAGTGGGTACCGACGATGGGGTCGCAGACGAGCCCAGCGACGATGTAGACATGTTAAGGAGTCCGTATAGATAATTTGCAACGATGCGGTTGTAGCGTGGGGAGGACGAGTGGAGAACATGAACATGGAGAACCTCGCCGCCAGCTGAGCTTGATTATGTAACTTCCCGGCCCCACGGTCACCTTCGCCATCGGAAAAACCAAAAAAGCTGCGCCGTTTGCGGTACGGCGCCGGTTTTTTCCGATGGCTTAGTCATTATGTATCTCACGATGTTAATCTATTATGTCCGATCATGAATTAAACACTATCTGAACGCGTACCGAATAGTAATGCCGATCGACGTGGATATCTAAAACGATAGTTGTGAAATAGACAATCGCGTCTCGACTTGTACAGATTATATTCCACCCCTAGATTATCACCTACCTCCATATTCGCTTCACTAATTCACACATCATGGGCACCGATCTACCCGCTCTCTCGCTCTCGCAGTACCTTCAGCAGCAAAAATCCATTTCCTCGATTATGGACCGATCCGCAGCAGTATCTGGGTCTGCTTCTCCATCGGTGATCTCGCTCGCGGCCTCTTATGAGCGATACCTGACTACGGGTAGTCGTCAACTCGATGACCTTATAAATGGCGAACTTGATGCTAAACTTTTGATCCCGAACACCATATCCTCTAGGTTTCCATCAGGTATTCCCTGTGCCAACTCTATTCTTGAAGTATCGGGGCCTTCGGGCTCGGGCAAGACGCTGTTGTCTATTTTATTGTCCATTGATTATCTACTTAAACCTAACCAAAATGGTCGTAGTCGCGTTCTTTGGATAACCACTAACGGTACTCCGTTCCCACAATCACGATTTGTGTCCTTGTTGCGCTCTCGTATGGTTTCCCAGGGTTCTGATCCTCTTACTATGCGTCGTGTGTTATCTAGGGTCACCACGGTGAACGTTAACTCCATGTCCGAGCTTCTGCTCATCTTTAATCCCGCCGTTACGATAAGCCACCCACGGCTAGATGTCAATAAATTTGATATGGTAGTAATAGACAGCCTGAGTACGCTAGTGTCCATGTCGGCGCTCAGTATCTTTTTGCAGCCACCTATCCATCGAAATGTACCGGGACGGTTATATATTGATCCTTCGATTCTCATTGAAAGTCCAGGTACACCAACTTCGCCACCTCGTGCTCGTGACCTGTTGATTCGTCGCACGCGCCTTTTAAATAACTTGTTTCTCAATTTGACTAAATTCAATCTCCTTAATAACTCAACTGTAATTTTACTCTCTGATATGATCTGCAAGCGCGATAAATTGTTAGAGCCTCGTACTAACGCCGATTCACACTCTCAATCTTATAATGGCAATAGCACTAACGATAAGAACCGATCACCGTCAGATCCCCCAGTTCCACCCGCTTCTATAACCTTGTTCCCGGAACTTGGTAATGGTATGTGGACCAATTTAATCGATGCGCGTCTCATTCTATTCCGCGACACAAGAGATAACAGCATTATTCTGAACCCGTATTCACGGAATAATAATCATAATACTAATAATATAATGGGTGAAAATGACAATGAGATATTTATCGTGCCGCCCTCTATGCGATACCCGATCAAATTGACTCATTCACAACTGATTGAAGATCAGGATGATGATCTTGATGAAGATATACTGGAAAAATTATTTGATTCTGCCGATTCAGTACAAAATCAGGGCATCCCTCATGCCATGATTAATCAAAGTCGTTATATCCCTGTGAATGACAACAGTAACTCTAATCAAACTCAATCAATCGATTACTCTAAACTTATCCGGTCCATTAAAAAGAACAATTTTGTCAACCCTAACACTGATGAAACCAATAACTGTTTAGTTCTGTTAGATGAGATTAATAACTGTTTAGCCACGGGTAATTTCCTGCCCCTCATGAGCAATGGTGGTAGCTCACAGCAGGGTGCATCCGCTTTCAATTTACGTTCATTCTTGGATACTGTACATACCAAAACTAAGGCCGATAAAGCACAAGTCATCACGCCCACGCCCACGACCACGGCCTCAGACCCAGACCCAGATACCCGATCCCGACGATCATTAGTATGTGCATTTGAAATATCTTCTAAATACGGCATCATCGATCATCCACTATCGCTAAGGTTGTCGAAGACCCAAAATGTATTGCGAGACGCCGACCACGATGGATGCAATACCAAGAGAGTCAAATTAGATGCTAAAGCTGAAAGTCATGATTGTATTGTCAGAGGCCCCGCGGTTTATGGTGGTTCTCTTTCGGATGCTGATAAAGCTTTCCCGCGACCCGGGCAGCCTTCAAAGTTGGAATCAACGTCAACGTCAAAGTCGGTGGATTTGAAAGTACTCCATGATCCTGTAACAGCTGGCAATGTATTATCTGAACCCATGATGATTGAAATTCAGGGCATGGATTCAGTGGCTGGGGAAGTGGATGATGAGCTCGTAGTCGATCCCGTTCAGGATTTTGAGCCCAACATGGCACAACAATCTGAGGTTGTCGTTTTGAATGAAAAATCGGTGGTCGATGGTGCTACGATAGAGGTAGATTGTGTTGCAACAGCTCGTGGATCAATTGATAATGCAGTTTACAATGATTATTCTGTAATCGCTCACGAGAATCTCTCAATAGCTCAAGGTGATGCTCAGGGCTTTAGAATTGAATTCGGCCCCAGAGGCTCTTTGTATGGGTTGGGTAATGCTTATACTGATGATGAGGTTGGTAGTCCTTTAATTGATTCGGTGCAAGAAGATGAGGAAGAGGAAGTTACGATATCTTGGGATTCAACAGAACCCGTTGATGGTGGGATCAGGGTTAATACTCCTCAGGAATCTATAAATGGTTTAAATGACCTCAAGATCAATACTCCTCAGAAGTTGGTAGGTCTCATGAATGATGGTCTCAGGGCTGATATTTTTCAGGAAAAAGACGTGGATGATATTGTCAAAATCAATATTGTTCAGGAAGTAGACACTGTAAATGGTGTTATCAACATCGACACTGTTCAGGAATCTGCGAATCCTGTCAATGATGCCATCGGGGTTGATACTCCTCAAGAAGCACTAGATCTCGCGAATGATACTCGTAGGACTGATACTGTTCAGGCAGTAGTAGATATTATGAATGATACCGGTAGGACTGGTCCTGTTCAAGAAGCAGTAGACCCCGTGGATGATATCACGGTTGGCCCTCCTCAGGTATCACTGGATCCTGTAAAATATTACCTCAGAACTGAACCTCCTCATGAATTAGTTGGTCAAACATCAAAAGAGACAGAGATACCCGTGGCCCTCCCAGTTCAAGGCGAAACTAGAGGATTATTGAACGGGCCTATAATATCTCCAAAAGTTGATCAAATATGAGAATTACCTTTGATTGATAATTTTCAAATTCTTGCTCTTGCCCTTGTTAATGTGATGATTAAAAGTTGTGCTCTTTCACTTCAATGTTGCTCTTTTAAAATTAGTCTATAGTAGAATTTATATATCTTGAGTCCTTTTTTTGGAAATATATATTTATAATTGAATTTATTTACTGTTAATATAATTCATTAATTATTATCATTAAAATATATATATATTCATTTTTCATCTTTAAAAAACTGGAATTTTTCATATTCGTGATGTTCTCAAATGTAATGTATATTCGTGTACTTTATTCTTTAAATATGAATTTGAATAATAACAAATAAATAAAACTCAAAACTCAAAATAAAGATATAACTAAAACAGAGATTATCTGTTTATATTAATATTTAACTTTAATTAATAGTAAATTTGGGTTTTTCATGATTTACCCGGCCGATTGATATTTCAAGTTGTATTGTACAAAACAACAAATATACTAATTAAAATACCGCCTTGATGGCCAAGTTGGTAAGGCGTAGCACTAGTAATGCTAAGATCGTCGGTTCGACTCCGGCTTGAGGCAAACATGTTTTTTTGTATGTTTTCGGATAATTGATAGCGAATTTGGAAAATTAAGGAACGGCTTTTTAAGTTTTTTCTTTTTTCTTCTTTTCTGTCCGATTTCATAATATCTTTTCTTTTTTAGTTCACAATGCTAATAAATTCGATGACTCCTGATCCCGGATCTCACCCTACATGAATAGAACAACAATCGATGGACGCGATAGCTCCGAGTACCCCTCAACAAACCCGAGGATACCTCATGCGGGGCTATCCCAATTCACATTCGATTGTCAAATGAGATTTGTGTAATTGGCCATGACCTTGCAGATAACGCTCCGGGGCTACCCAGATCGTGAACGGATACGATCCCCACAAATCCCTAAATGAAATTAATTAATTGAAGACGAACGATGCAGAATAACCGCAGTTACTACGAAATTTGAGAACCTTACCGGCCCACTACACGGAGCCATGTGGGGCGAATAACCATCGGGTAACGCTCTCCGGCTTTTGAGATGCGTTTAAACACGATGACTCCCCAGGAATCATGCGGCGCAAACAGGTGGTCATGACTCGTAATCACAGCCGTTCATCACCGAACCGAGTTTCTTTTCACCTTCGGGGTATATATATAGAACCCACGCCGCCGACGCCCTCGGGACACCACACCATCACCAATACCGACCACCGCTTTCTTTTTCACTTCCTTTCTCATAACCACACAAGATGGCCAACTACCCATCCGAGCAAGCGTCCAACGCGCTTATCTACATGAGTTTCGGCTTTTGCCTCGTGCTGGGCCTCATTGTGGCCTGGCGCGCCGCCAGTAAGAGCACCACTGAATTCCTGTCCGGTAACGGGACCCAGAAGGGTATGTGTATTTCGCCGTGTTCGTTGTCATTATTTAGTTACTAACAGCTTCTCCCGCAGGTATCCCCTTGGCCCTGAATTTTGTGGCATCATGTTAGTAGATTTCCCTTCAACTCGGCATTTAAACATGCTGGTTTAAATGCCGGATTGACGTTGATTTTTCGCTCCTCTTCTTATGAAGCTCATTTGATATTCTTCGCGCCATTTCTACAAACCAAAAAGATCTTATAGCTTTTTTCTATTCTACTTTCAATCGTTTTACTTTGATACCATACTCTGATACCACGCTGGGAGAGGGGGATAAAAAGCTAACGGGTGTTGCGGATATATATATATGTAATCATGGGAACAACTGATCTTGATTCATATATATTATTCTGCGACTGAGATTATACCGTATGAACTCGAACAAGATAATGCTTGCGTGAGGATTGTCTTATGTTTTTTTTTATTTTGAATCTTTTTTTGAAATAAAAAAAATACACCTCCACTCTAAAATAAAGTAGCTTTACTAACTTTAAAATGACATTTTAAATAATGCCCTGTCATTATTTAATTTCTTTTATTATAATTATTTCTTTTAGCTATGGGATGTGGCATTTTAACTACGTATCCCGAAATTGCTACCATCGCAGGTGTCCAGGGGTTAATTGTATACGGCCTCTCATCAGCATTACCATTGATGATTTTCGCATTTTTGGGCCCACTAATCCGTAAATCATGTCCTGATGGGTTCGTTTTAACCGAATGGATCAGACAAAGATATGGTACCGCTGCCGCATTATATGTTGGATTTTTAACGGTTGCCACGATGTTTATTTATATGGTTGCTGAATTATCAGCGATTCAATTAGCCATTGAGACCCTAACAGGGTTGGATGCCCTTCCTGCCATGATTGTCGAATGTCTCTTCACTACCATTTACACCTGTTGGGGTGGATTCCACACTTCTTTCTTCACCGATAATATTCAGGGGGTAATGGTGTTTTTATTATTAATTATTTGCTCGGTCGCAATGGGTACCCAGATTGATATTCAGCACGATTTAATCGCATCAAGTGGGTACCTTAAGGGTACCACGCTTGGTTGGCAATTAATTTACATCTTACCCGTGTGTATTATCACCAATGACTGCTTTTTATCTAATTTTTGGATTCGTACTTTTGCCTCGAGGTCAAATAAAGATTTAATGATTGGATGTTCGCTCGCTACCTTTATTGTGTTTATCTTTTTAATGTTAGTAGGCTCCACGGGTCTTCTCGCTAATTGGTCTGGTCTTTGGCCCGGTGAGGGTGATGGTACTGATGGGTATATGGCATTTTTCATTGTCTTGGGTCAAATGCCACCTTGGGTAGTTGGATTCGTACTTGTTTTCACTGTTATTCTGAGTACTTGTACCTTCGATAGTTTACAATCTGCCGCCGTTTCATCATTATCTAATGATTTATTCAGAAACAAATTACCGCTATTTTACACTAGAATTCTCGTTATTCTACTTATGGTTCCCAGTATCATTGTTGCCCTGAGGGCGCCCGATATTTTACAAATTTACCTTATTGCCGATTTATTCTCAGCCGCCGTTGTACCTATCTTATTCTTAGGTCTATCCAGTCGTTTCTGGTACATTACGGGCTGGGAGGTCATTATTGGCTCTCTTGGTGGTATTTTCAGTGTATTCGTATTCGGCTGGATTTACTTCCAAGACGCTCACAAGGGTGCCAAATTACTCATTCTTGAGAACGGTCTTTATATTGACGATTGGAGTGCCTTTGGTGCCTTTATAGTCGCCCCTGGGTTCGGAATCGTTTTCGGATACTTGACCCTGGCGGTACGATTATCCTTTAATTACCTTCGTGCAACAGAACCCCTCAAGAGTAAAGTTGACGCATTTGAGGCTGGTGTCACTGGCCCAATTAAGTCAGCCATCTATCAAAAAACGTTGGACTTGGAACAGCCCATTATGACAATGCTTTATGCTATAGATGCTGTGGTTAGAATCCCAATTGAAAATGCTTTTTCAAAGGTTATCGGTAATAGAAAACGGAATCATAAAGATTTAAATGGGGATGGAGACGAAGAGTTTAGTTCAGCTAGTAAAGTCTCTGTTGAAGTGTCGACCATCCCCGTTACTAAAATTTAGTTTAAGAAGAATTATTCATATACTAAAATAAAATAAAAATAAAATAATTTAAAATTGTCAACCAAAAAAAATGAACAGCCATGAACGACGCAGTGAGATACCATGTGCCCTTCGCCTTGCAAGTGATCTGCTTAGGACATCCATACACATATCTCTACACAGAATTATTGAATCGAAGATAAAGATATTTTAGATTACAATTTTAAATAAAAAGCAATAAAGAGAAAACACAAAAGGAATAGTATACAATAAACCAGAATGAAACCGCAAAATAAAACAAAACAGAACAAAACTAGCAAACAAGACAAAACACACTGAATAAAACAAAACAAACGAGCAAAACAAAATAAAACAAATATAAAACAAAAAACAAAACGAAACTAAAACATTGCTTTAGATAAATGAAAAGAAAAACAAACAAACAAACATCTTATATAAAAAACAAATTTAAACACTCGGAAACTTGCTTAACTCAATGCCATAATCATCATCATCCGAGTTGCTATGACTGATACCAATAAAAGTGTTTTTTAAGTCGAAATTAATACCATGGTCATCAAAACCACTGCTGAAATTTCTACCACTTAAACTTGACCTGTAACCATGTTTAGTATTATTATTATTCTGCTGAGCCTTTTGGGCCATTTCTCTCGGATTGGGTAAAGCTGAAAATTGAATATGCTGATTGTTTTGGTCGCCTTGAGACTCACTATGTGAGGAAGACTCGTGAGTAGAGGGTACAATAGATGATGACATATGTTTGGGCGACGTAGGATATTCATCAGAAGATTGATGACGGTGTCCAGAAGAATTTTGATTACTGTTAGCCTGACTGTTAGAACGATTATTATAATTATCTTGATAACTGGCCATGGACGCGTTTCTCTGAAGAAGCGAGGAAAAAGGCTCGTATGAATCATTATTGGGTGATAAAACACTGGCATTAGTCAAGGTTCGCTTTAAAGTTTGTCTTCGTTCCTGTTCTTTGTCATTATCCTTAAGCTTTTTACTAGGGAGAATAATGGCTCGATCAAGAGAATAAGGCAACCCTCTGTGTCTACCACGAATCATCATAGCAATGATAACTAATTTTGATATGACAGTGAATTCACCCGATAACGAATAGTCAACACCGTTATATCCGAGACTCATACCCACAGTACCATAAGCACTGACAACTTCGAAAAGAACCGAGAAAACGTTCAACCCCGCCTGTGAATCAGTTTTGAGTTTGGTACCTTCAGCAATACAGATAATAAACAAACCTAATACAATATACCATAAATCAAACGAAAGCTGTCTTCTCAAATGGGAAGTAACAAAATTCCTCGAGGATTTGCCATCTTCTACTACATTATGTTCATCCATCGGATAAAAGATTCCCAAAGACCGTTCCTCATAGACATTAGTACGTCTAATACTGATAGCTATGGGTAAGACAGATATATACATCATGACCAGATAAGAGACTTGAACACTCGGGTGCAAAGCCGCTAAATTAACACAGGAAAATCCGGCTGTTCTGGTACTGAATGCTTGAAATAAACCACACACAACCCTAAAACCAGTTGGAATATCAATAATGGTAGGATTATCAAGATCTAAAACAATGAATAGAATCAAATCAGTTGCATTCATTATTACCAGAATAGAGAATAACCACCAATTGGCATGTGAGGGGAAGAGCAGGGTGAAACAACGACGAGGGTGATCTAATAAGAATCCTAACGATTCATGCATCTGTGAACCTAGCCTGGAGATTTTATACAACAACCAAATAATAAACCGTAAAAATACTGGAAATCCTGTATTACCGATCACAATGAAAAATGAGCAAACCAATAGCACGTAAATGGCATTTTGAAATGAGTTCATAGAATCGGGAGTAAGTGTGAATCCCAAATCGTTAAATGAACTTTGAGCGAGGAAAAAACTCCACCAAGACGGGTTAAAGCCTTCTCCATGAAACATATTAGCATATTGCTTCATATGAATACCCCATGGTAAAAGTAAAATTACTCCAAGGAAATGGAAACCGAAAAAGTAAGATATTAGAATTTTAGCTAGTAGCTTTAATGCACGATATTCAACACCACCCAGCTCTTCCTTTTGGTCGTCGTTCAGATCAACAAAGTTAGAGTTACGACCAATGGTGGGTTGCCAAGAAAGGTAGTTTGAGCTCATATGTTTACTCAACCCAGCTGTGGAGACTGAATCTATAGTATCTTCACGATTTCTACCCAAAGCAGTTGAGAGGATTCGATCGAAGGTGGTGGTTCGGCCCAATTTAACCGGCAACTTTTTCTTATTTACATTGCCACTAATTGGGGGCACTTCAAGTGTATGAGACCTTTGCGTAAACTTAGGACCTTCAACCGGTGTTCCACATGGGGTGGCAGGATCGGCGTGAGTTCTTGCGCGCTGAAGAAAGCCACCATCAGAAAATGCATCTTCCGTATCATCCTCATCTTTACCGCTATCTTCAGGTGTCCTTGACTTTTTCAACGACATACTGAATCGTCTCAATCTACTTGTAAATTCATTATTACTCGAATTAACGTTACGACCGTACCTGGCGGCATTTTCGAGTCTTTCATTTTCTTCATCCTGTTCTCTAGGACCCTTGATAACAAGCGCCGGTCCATCGTCAATTTGATCGATACTAGGCCGTCTGGAGCGCTGCATCATGTTGATAGACATGTACATATCACGCGGGGCTACAAACTCCTTATTTCCTGGTGAGGGTAAGTCGCCAAATTTGATATCGCGATCAGCAGGGGGGCTCACAAATAAATCATTATTTCCCGAGGCCTTGGTACTCAAAGATGACGTATCCACAGTGTTTATTGGGTTATTGACATTATGGGTTATAGCACTGAGTTCAGGATCAGAGGTTAAGGAAATAGCGCTGCTATTCGGCGACAAACTGCCACTAGTTTTACCAATATTGAAACCGTTTTTGTTGTTATGGTCATCGTCATTAATATCATTATAATTCGGGTCGATTAGTTTATTAGGGAAATTTGACGTTGACAACTGAATGGTTTGATTCTTGGGAGGAGCTGGACCCACATTACTATTCGTTGGAGTACGACCGCGAGTACTGGTTTTAAAAGAGAAACGACGATCGCGCCAATTTGAGCCCGTGGCTTCACCACGAGCTAAAGTTGTAGCCGTTCGACGCATTTTACTCTGTAGTTTTGATGTTTCACGAATCCCCTTGAAATGCTTTTCAAACCAATACAGCCGCAGAAATACCACGGTCGAATGAATCGCAATAGGGTTGGTAAACATAGGGATTGTATAAATGACGATTTGCTGCCATAGCGTGAGATCATTGATGTTCACCGTATTCAGCCCAGCTTGAGTCGACGCACCGGAGGATAAAAACAGGGCGTCAATATATCGAATATTCTTGATGGGGTATAAGAGAATCGAGCCAATAATAGAAAATGAGAGAATATAAACATAATGCCAAATGAGAAAAGGGGACTGAATATAGATCTCATGTAATTTCTTCACAAACCGTTTCCAAAACGCCATTTGAGTAAAAGCAAACGCCAATAAAAAGCCGAGAGAGGCGTTAGCAAGGCTTTTAATACAAGCAGAATTAGGCTATATATACACCAAACACAGCACAATATACAGCGGGTATATATTCAAAAAATCGGAGAGGAGCAAAGGGAGAAAGAAGAGCAAAAGCGCAATCTGCACGCCGCTGGAGCCAAATGTGGTCTTCGAGAAAAGACACGACCACGCAGGGGAGAAGGAGGGGGGGCGACGGACAAGAAAAGCGCAAACCGAGCTACTTAAGCAGTTAATGGAGCGTGAATGACGAGAGGAGTGGGCAAATCGGTAGGACCGGAGTTTGAAACGTGTTTGGTGCGCGATTGGCGCTTAGTGTCTATCAAAAATATGACTTCATGATCAAGTTTTCTCTGGCGGGGGAGATGCGAGTTCAAATGGGGCCGGGATGGACCAGCGCCTTTCAGCCGCGCCCTGTCAATCCCGCCAATCCAATCATCAGGGGCCCATAACCACCTTTCAAATATTCCCCACACCTCCCTACGCGTGTGAGCAAGGAACAAAGAAAAATTATAATCTCTAGGAATGTCGGAAAGAAAAGCACTCCAGAAACATTACCCCCCAGATTTCGATCCTAGTAAGATCAAGCGGGTGAAGAAGCGGCCTGGCTCAGCGGCCGTTACGCTGCAAACGGTCCGTCTGATGCTGCCCAAGTCCATCCGGTGCACGACGTGCGGTGAGTACATGTCCTCTAGCAGTAAGTTCAACGCGCGGAAGGAAGTTATCGATGAGGGCAAGGAGGTAAGTGATGGGTACTTGGGCATTAAACGGTTTCGATTCTATATTCGGTGCCGTCGGTGTGCAGGTGAAATTCGATTTCGTACTGATCCCAAGACGGCAGGCTACGTGATTGAGTTTGGCGCAAAATCAATTCACGAGGATGGAGAGAGTACGCGTGAGGTTGAGGAATTGCTAGAGGATCGTTTAAATCGACTTGAACGCGAACAACAGGAAATGGCCGATGAGGGTAAGGATGGATCTAGCGCCAATAAGGCCTTTGGCCGAGATGCTCTCGAGGAGCTTGAGTCCAAGGTTCAGGATGCACAACGTGAAGAAGCCATGCAGGATGAGATCGATGCTTTAAGAACTAGAAATGCTAGAATAGAGACTGCCATTAGTCAAGGCAACTTATTGGATCGGGTTCATAATGCCGTTAAAACAGGACTCACCAGCCGGGAAGACGATGAAGCCGCTCGACTACAAAACCTAGACGACGAGGAGTTAGCCAAGGCGGCATTCAGGGACTCAAATGGTCAGAGAGTGAGGAGACTAGTAATTGACAAAGAGCCCGTCCTGAAGTCTGACCCTGTCACGACACAATCTACTATCACAGCACCATCATCTACTACGCCGCCCGTAATACCCTCGGTACTGGGTATAATGAAACCGCTATTGGCCAACTCACCAGGGGTTGTCAAACCAACTAAGAAGGCCAAACTATCTGTAAACGATTTGGGGATTGTTAAGAAACCCAAGCCTAAAACTAAATCACTTGTATAATAGAAGTCCACTTTCGTGGCCGAGGTTCTTAAATACCTCGTATTTTGGGAATTATAGAATAATGGTATGAACTACGTAATTAAACAAAAACGGGTTCACCTTTTATAATGATGTATTAAAAACGTGATACACATGAAAGAAAATGAATAAAAAATGAAATAAATAGAAAAGACTAATGAAATATATGTATATTTCCAAAATAAAACTTCACACCAAAAAAGAGATTATCTTCTTAAATTGCAACTTCCTAGTTCTATCTTGTGAAGTTTAGCTATTTCAGCAGAATTTAATTAAACATTAATTCACTGATTCACTGACAGTTACTTCAGCACCAGATTGGGAACTAGACACAGAAGAATCTTGAGCCACAGCCATTCCATTCGTTATACCATTTTCAAGCACTGGGGTTAGCACACTATTGTCGGAGGTAACAGTGCCATTATTATTATTATTATTATTATTATTATTATCAGGGGTTGTAGTAGTAGCGGCAGGGGTAGCCGCAGGATCGGCTGAAGTTGAAGTTGAAGGCTTAGTACCATCATCAGCTAACCAGACATTCCACAAATTCAATAACTTTAATGATCTTTGCTGAAATTTATACTTATCTTCCAAGGGGATAGTATCCTTCGGCACCCGAATAATCCCCTTGAGAACTTTATTAATTTTAGTTTGACGAATGATAGCCACTTCTAAGCCACTGAAATGCTCTAATTGAGTTAAGATATCAGAAAGGGTCTCCATATCTTTCTCCTCGGGGGCCTTCGTTAAAAAGCCCTTTTGGAGTTTATGACGAATCATAAGAACTTCCTTGGATCTTTCGTCATAAGCACGAGATAACTGTCTAGCTGAGAGAGCCGTAGTGGAGTTTGTGGCAGAAGCAGAAGCGGCAGCGGCGATACCTGTGGTAGGGGATGAAACGGTGACATTCTCCGAATTTTCATTACCTTCTTCATTATCATCATCACCCTTTGTCGTCGTTGAAGTAGATTTTGATTCGGGAGAGCGGTTTCTCGTTTTCTTTTTCAACGGAGCCGTCGTTACGGGAGTATCCGAGTCTCCCTCAACGGTGGAGACAGCGGCCTTTCTTTTTCTAAATGACGTTTCTTCATTGACTTTACCCTTTGTGGCCTTGACCTTTTCCTTAGCGGCAATACTTGCTGATTTTTTAGTTGTACGTTTAGTGGGCTTCTTGGCAGTAAATTCTTTATCTTCATCATCAACATCCATGGCATCCTCTTCTTCATCATCAACATCTTGCTCAAAGATATTACCATGTACCAATTCTTCTACCGACGGAGGGTTCAAAGCGATCTCGTAGGCCTTGAGTAAACTTTTATCCTTTTTACCCTTAGGCGCTTTCAAATATTTCCGAGCTTCATCGGGTGATAAGAATTTTAAATCAGACTTAACTGACCAACAGTGCGTAGGATCATTAAAAAAACGAATTGGCCATACTTTAACAGATTCATCGACAACGGTGGGTTTACGTTTATTCTTAGAATTGAACCCTGGGTTCTTGGGTTTGGCGGCTAAAATGGCCGGAGGTACTAATTCATCACTAAGTACCATACCGGGCCAAGCGGCGAACCCCTTAACTTTGGCTAAAACGATATCTCCGATAGAAAATTCGGGCTTGGGTTGTGAAATGGGGTTAGAGTCATTCCCCGTTAGTAAGTCAGAATGTTGAGTATTATTCTGTTCATCATCGTCATTATTATTATCACCTTCAGGTTGTGACTCTTTATCACTCTTGGTAACCGATTCTTCTTCATTCAGCGATTGCCTGGGTCGTTCAATTTCTGAGGATTGTGCTTGAATCTCTTGGTAAGATTCTTCAATAGATTCTTCTTTGGGCACTTCTTTAGATTCTTGTTTAAGATCTTCAATAAATTCGTTTTTGAGTTCATCTTTGAATTCTTGACTTAATTCGGCCCCAATTTCAGGTTCAAGTTCAGACATTTGACTAAGCTGATCGATTGTGGATTCATGTGCCTTATCAATGGTCTCGGTGGACTCTTCAGCGGTGGTAGGGGGAGTGATATTGGCAGGGGCGATGGACTGTGTCATATCGGGGGAAAGTTGATCGGAGGTAGCAGTCTCAAGACTCATGATTAAATCTTTGAATTAATATTAGAGGAAAAAACGAGGATGACAACGCGAGGAGGAGAAGGGCGGGGGTGGTGACGAGCAAGGGAAATTAGGCGACGTGCAATTGAGGAAGAACGCAGTCAAAACAAGCGCGGGGACAAGTAATAATAACAATAATAATAATTATAATTGATTGCAGTAGTAATGAACAGTACCCAGAGTGCTGATAGAGTCGTCTAATATTAAACACGTGGATGGACCAAGACGAGGAAAACGCAACACTGACAATGTGTTAACAAAGACGCGATGTGGGGAGTATCACGTATATACAAAAACTATAATCGAAGAAAGATCGATTGAGGGCAGGAGGGGAGTAGTCAAGGCGTGGATTCGTCGAGATTGCAATATTAAGACCAACTGCTGACCGTCGTAGCGTGGAAAGAGTTAGTGTGGTGTGGTGATGTGACGTTATATGTGTGGGCGTTGATGATGTACGGCCGCGATGACAGCGAGCCGGGACATTGCGAAGGCCTCCTCAAGGCGAGAAACACACGTCCATGCCGGTATTGAACCGCTACAGATCGATACCACCGCGAATACCGGGAAACCACGCAGTTACGAGGACATTACAACTCGACAACAACCACAACCGTCCTCTCATATTTTGTTAACTGAAATGCCATATCCTGCCACTTGATTAACTATCAGTACCGGCTAGATACTTGTATCCTCCACCCCCTATTAACGGCATCCGCCAAAGGGTCCTGCGGGTGAGCCCAGTGCAGTTGCTATGCCGCCGGACCACGCCGCATAATCGACGGCTCTCGCGGCTTACACGGCGGCGCAGTCGCCTGATGACTCAATGGTCACGTCAGCATAGGCGGGTGGCGACACGCGGGCGTAACCCTAAGAGTCTAATCTACCGTATCAGGCCGAGACAAGACACAGTCACACGGCGCCCGAGCCAACCAACGCATCCCAAAACATATGGCCTGCGAGCGCGCCAGGCTACTCATTGGGGCAATGGCCAGGGTCAGGGTAAGCCCCAGCTGGGGGTCGCTGAAGAAAATCAACCTGCTTCACTTTTGCCCGTTTTCAAATTTTTGGCGTTTTCTCTTCTTTAGGTTTAACTCGACACACATAAAATACATCAAAAATGTCTGGTATGTTTGCTTGCTTCAGTATTAGGGACTCTAGCTTGCACTGACTAATTTGCTACTTCATGAGTTATATCTCGCTGCAATACTTTGTCGTCGGTGTGGCCCAGGACCCCTGTCAAAAATGATCTGTCCGTTCACGTTTACTAACTAGTCTATAGGTGCTTCTGGTAACAAATTTAGAATGTCTGTACGTAACTGAAAAATTTTCGACTTTGCGATCGGTTTGCCAACCTAGTTGCTGCTATTATATTCCACTTCACCTCAACTCTGATAAATCTTCTCTGATGTGGATTTATGAAATATTTACATACCACCGCCGCTTCGGCTTGGGAGTGAAAAATTATTCTTCATACACTACTACATGTTCCATATTATTAAGCATCAGAGATCTCAGATTTGGAAAAGCCATTTAATCAACTTGCACAATACCTCAACTATCAAGAATCCTTTACTAACATATTTATAGCTCGGTCTCCCCGTCGGTGCCGTCATGAACTGTTGTGACAACTCTGGTGCTAGAAACTTATACATCATTGCCGTTAAGGGTATTGGTGCTAGATTAAACCGTCTTCCTGCTGCTGGTGCCGGTGACATGGTCATGGTATGTATTTAACCTACTTTTTTATTTTCTTCCCCTCCTCAGTGAACACTTTTCTAACTCATTTTATATAGGCTACCGTCAAGAAGGGTAAGCCCGAGCTCCGTAAGAAGGTTATGCCTGCTATCGTTGTTCGTCAATCCAAGCCCTGGAGACGTAGAGATGGTGTCTTCCTTTACTTCGAAGACAACGCCGGTGTCATTGTTAACCCCAAGGGTGAAATGAAGGGTTCCGCCATTACTGGTCCCGTTGCCAAGGAATGTGCCGATTTATGGCCCAGAATTGCCTCCAACTGTGGTGTTGTTGCTTAAAGAAACTATTTTATTTCTAATAATTTGATTTTCTTCATCTGAATATAAAAATAAAATAATTCTTTTTTATGTAAACATAGTATTAATGCACATCATATTTGGACTTTAAAAATCATGTATTACAAAAAAAATTTACCCTCTATCTTATATTATATGCTATCCCCGTTTAATCTGATTTATAAGTCTTTATCTAACCTTTATCATTCAAATAACCATTATTTGTTATCATGGAGTTTGCATTATCTCACATTATTTTTTACTCACTTTTAGAGCTTAACTTTTCTCGCATATTCGCGGCAACGGTTTTCAGCATAAAATCTCGGGTTTAATTTTTCAAAAAACCCGATTCCCAATATAACCGATTTTTTGAATCATACGTACATATCACAGTGCATCTTTATTCACATCATATATACAAAGTATCTTATATATATATAAATCTATTATTTTATTATAATTCATCTATATCTACGTTTTGTACTGTGTTTGATTTTATAATATTGCTTTTTTAATTTACATACTTTTTTAAGAAGAACGAAGTAATATCTATCCCCCTCCCCTTACACCTAAAAAATAATCATGGAAAATATCTTTGAAATGTTCCAGTTCTCTGATGAATTAGCGCCCGTGCGTGAAGTTCTAAATCTCGGTCGTTCCAATCTCACATTCGACGGTTTACTCCTTGGTGATGGACTAAAAGTGAATGAAGATGGTGGTGCCGCCGGATGTGGTGGTAAATTATGGCCCGCCGGTGAACTTTTAAGTAAATATTTACTCCGAAAGGGCCTTAATGGTAAAAAGAATATCGTGGAAATTGGTAGCGGTACTGGCTTAGTAGGGTATGTGTTCGATTTTACTGGTCTGATTATGTTATAAGAGCTATAAAACTGATTGCAGCACAAAAGGGAAAAGGGAATGAAAAAACCCCCGCCCCGATAAAACAAGCGATCTAGCTCTGTTAGCTAACAAGAAAACCATATTATATTAATCTCTATTTATAAAGACTCGCAATCGCTTTGAAGGAAACGGAAGAACGTGGTAATAAAAATTTGAACATCTGGGTCACTGATCAAGAATGTTTGGTGTCCCTGATGATTGAAAATATTGAATTGAACGGGCTCTCGGAATATGTTCACCCTCTGGTTTTGAATTGGTAAGTGGAAACAATAAGAATTTTTTTTCTTGAATTTCGCTTGTATATTATACTGATCGCATTTTCTTTTTCTTTTTCTTTATATTAGGGGTGAGGAGTTACCTGAAATTATCCAAAACACTAAGATCGATCTAGTTTTAGCCGCCGATTGTGTTTATTTAGAAGCCGCATTCCCATTGCTGAAACGAACTTTGATGGACTTGGCCAAAAACGATATTCCGATTCTAATGAGTTACAAAAAAAGAAGAAAGGCTGATAACAAATTCTTTAAGGTTAGTAAAATCCGAAACTTGATCTACGCTTCAAAACCAACATTCCATTAACTGATATATTTATCTTCACGCAGGCCGTTCGTAAGGAGTTCGATATTATCGAAGTATGTATTTCAACTGGTTAACTCTTTCTCAACTGTAAACCTGCTAACATTATCTATTAGGTCACTGATTTCCCTGAGTACGAGGCTTATCTCAAGGAGAGCGTCCACTTGTACAGCTTAGTGAAAAAATAAGCATAGACTTATTCATGTAACGCGTATTACTTAGCATTATTCCTTACTCTTCGCCTGTCTTGGTGAAGTCATCTTGTATGTATATTATGTATATTATGTATATTTTAAATCAAAATCAATTATCATTAAAGATCGTAATCAATCAAATGCGACTCAGCCGCATCACCCGTCCCTCATATGAAGATCAGTAATTTCAATCTCACACGGAGTTATCTACGTATTATCGGAGAGATGAGCATCAACCTAATGTCGATATAATGAATAAAAATATATCATATATAATTGGTAAGCTCCCTGTTATTGACACTTGCTTTTTATTTGAGTTCCACAGTTGATGCTAACTTATACCTAAGACCAAATTAGATCATCTAAAGTAAAAGAAAAGGATGAAGGCCTTCAATGTTTGGAAATTCTCATTCAAGACACCCACACCGAAAATGGCCCCGGTTCTTCGATGACTACAAATAGTCAAAACTACTATTCCCTTTTCAATGTTCTTGTTGAATTGATTGTAAATGAGTCAAAGGGTTCAAAACAAAGTCAGAGTCGCCGGCTCGTAAGAGCAGCTAACCTTCTAAATTTATCAGTCGATAAACTGTCTGATCGTATTAATAATGAGGATATAGTGCAAGATCTATTTTCGTCAATAGTAGATTTAATTACGGTCAACTTCAAGCAAAATGACTTAGCAACTGAAGGCTTCTCGATGGTAGTTAAATCGTTGGTAATAATTTGTCAAAAGCCTTATCATCTCCGACACTTACGAGCCGAACAAATAAATAAAAAGACGATAGACTTAGCCAATTTTCTTCAAAAATTGATCAATTCAAACCCAGGTTCACATATTGCCGATCTAAATACCAATGGAAGTTTCATAGAAAGTCAGTACTCTTCTT
The DNA here is from genome assembly GCA_030563525.1 of Nadsonia commutata. NCBI lineage: Eukaryota > Fungi > Ascomycota > Dipodascomycetes > Dipodascales > Nadsonia > Nadsonia commutata. The sequence goes on from JAKUCD010000024.1 coordinate 66,918, forward strand.
CTTTGACGATACCGCCTGGCATTCTATCCATGCTTTTCGAATGCGTTTATCTATTGTACAAGGAAACCTCAAAATTGGATCTATTGTCGGTAAAACTCATTTGGGAAACGGTGGTTTTATTTTTTGATTTTGAAAATACAGTCCTAGAAGCCCATACTTATATGGTTCGTTTAGCCACTGATATTATTCGCATACATTTCTTAGACAATACTGATTTATGCCGCGAAATAACCTTTGTAATGTGTAAATCATTTCACTGGTTATGGCAAAAGAAATCTACAAATTTACATATTGCATTATTATCATTTTTAAAAGTTGCGATGCCAATTATAACCGCTATTATGAATGGTCTTGGATTAGCATCATCATCTATTGATTTATCCAAGGAAGAAGCCGACAAATTAAGGGTTCACTTGCCTGATATCTACCAGTCCATTTTCAGCAGTTATGCCGAACTGAATTCAAAGAATCTTCTGAATCTGGATGATTTGAACTTTTTCCCTCTTGAGATCGAGCAATCGCCCTCGGTAATACATAACTCAAACTCTCTCATAGTCGGTGGATGGTATCTTCGAGATCAAGCAAAATTCGAGTTTTGGTTTTTACTGCAATGTCTGAATGCGTTAGGGTTAGTATGTAAACCGCTCGCCAACCGCCAGGCCCTCGAAGCAAATTCGATCGAATATGACCCACCAGCCAAAAGGACACAGCCCGTGTCTCAAAATAATTCATATTTGCATTTTCTCACATCTTCCTTAAAGGACTGCCTTCAAGATTCATCATTGTCAATTGTGTATATTCAGCTAATATCCTTTTATTTCTTAGTTCCGTTACCAGAAGAGTCAGAATTGGATATAAGTTCTTCGATTAACCTACTTACAGATATCATAAAACTAGGTAACGAAACACAACTAGCTTGGGCAATAGTTTGTCTAGGTTGCATCCTTGGACTTGGAAAACCAGATCAGACGGCCCCCATTGATCAAATTATCGTTTCGGCATGGGGAATCGCTTTTAAAAGATTTCATGCTCGTGACTCTGAAGAAGCTATGTGCTTTTTCATTATAAAAGTTTGGACCCATTACGGAGAGTCATTATTGCTCACTGAAATGCAACCTAGTTTGGATTTATTAGTTAATAGCGCTGATGTTAATGGGCCTCAATCTTTATCGACTGCTTCCTTTTCTTTCTGGAAGGGATTGTATACCCAGGTTCAAAATTCGGGCAACAAGAAGAATTTATCTCTCCTGGAAGATAAATTGCTTATTTGGCTACAGAGGAAATGGAACCTGGATACATCCTTTATGATTTTCAATGCTGAATACTATAAATTTGAAGAAATACGATCAGAATTGCCTAACTTTCTTATTTGGCTTTTGGGGCTGACCGGGCGTGAAAAATCGAATAATAAAAATGCTTCAGATGACCAGATAGACTTTTCTAAAAGTGAAATTAATGTGTTCCAAAGTTTGCGAGAGGGTACCAACTATCTATATCACGCAGATACAAGTCCGTGTATTCTTGCGAGGTGTGTGGCTACCAAATATGGAAACGTAAAATTAACGAATTTGACCGATCGTATCTTGTCTTTGATTGGCGATAACCTTAATGCCATATCTGAAAATATTATAAAGGCCAATGAAACTCTGTCAGCACCTCAAATATTGTTATATATTCATTCTCTGGCAATTTCCTTGATTACCTTGAATGCCCTGCAACGACAAAAACAAAAAGATAAGAAAGTATTCCTGAGCGGCTTTCAAAACAGATTATACCAAGTTGGACGCTCGGTTACTTCCCTTTTGTGTCAGATCAAATCTATTTTGAGATCAAGAAAAAGATTAATGGGTGATTCATATTTTTACCATTTGGCATTTTATACCAAGATATTGTATGAATCTGATTCTACTACTCAGCGGGAATCCAGTGAAACTTATGTCTCGTGGATGGATTTCGTTCGAACTTTTAACGATCAGACGAAAATACTTGTCAAGAATGCATCTTTATCTTTTTCAGATCTCAGAGATTCGTTCTATTCCGAGGACGTTCATATCAATGCGAACGATATCGATTCATCCACCGCGGATAATTCGAATCTGTTTCTGCTGTATTATGTTTCTCACGAATCTTCTCCTGGAGAAGGTACGATTGAATCATTGACAGAATTTCTAAAACTTATCCATCCCGGATTATTGATGAAAGAAAGACACACCTGGTTAATGATTATTAAGCGTTATTTGTACGAAAATAAAACTGGTCTAATATCGGTCACTAATATTGAAGCAGAATCACTTGGAAATTTCATGATTCATGTTGGACAAAACATCCTTAGTAACTATGAATGGGAGTATACAGAGTTAACCTTTCGTTTTATCTCCGATTTGGTATTCTTCTTCTCCACTTGTAGAGCTCTCAAACTACAGCAAGGCCATAAGCTTATAATGGCTTTACGTAGTTTCTACGATTGGATCATCAATATTTCAGTGGACTCCCGAACACCGCTTTTTTCAAGGGTCTATTGCTTATCCTCTGTAAAGTTCGTCAATTTAGAAGCCTTAAATTTAGGTTATCTACAGTCCTTGATGAACGTGTTAAGGGATTTATTAGGTAGATCACCTAACTTGATCGCATTTGTCACTACTGACCTCATTTGCGAAATTGTGAGAAAGCATGAATCCTTTTCATCACTTTTCAATGAAAACTTCTTTTCATTTTTAAATGAAATGGCAAATGATACCTCGGAACGGCGGGTGTTTAACCATATGATTAAAATTACTTTGAGTTGTGTTTTGGGAAATCGTTTTCAGAATGCAATTGTCACACTTCTTCTCGATACTCATGATATTAAAATGAAACCATATATTACTCAATGTATTAATCATTTGGGTAAAGTTTTACCAAGCAATAAGAAAAACTTACTTTTGAAAAACACATTTGTAGATTCTTATTCCAAATGGATCTTTCTAGGTTATTCCTTTTCTACTTTTCCGGCCAATGTTTTTGGATTTTCTGCTATTGATGATTTTCTTCAATGTTATCTTCCTGAAATTGTATCGTTGGATATTGTTATTAATGGGCCTCACTCAGCTCTTCAAAATATCAAGAGTATATCGCAATTATTAGATGTTAGTCAGGATTATATTCTTGCTTCTTCTTTACCAAAGATTATTTCTTATTCTCTCAGTAGGCATGATTTTACCACGCCGTTTTCAATGTGGGACATTATTGAATCTTTTAGTAAAACACTGAAGTTGTCGCCCAGAACCAGCATTACTGGTCTCCTCAAGCAGGAGACACGTAGTATATATCGTGAAGTACTGCTTCTTTCTGATTTTCGTGGCAAAGAATCCATAGATTTTTTGAACGAATTGACTCCATTGGACTCTGAGGAACTGTCTGCGTTTCTGAAGGCTGATAAATACGTTTCACGGCCGGATAGTTCTTCGATTCCCATCGATTATATGACAATAATATTAAATGAACTAGAAGCATATAGTGATTTGGCCGATATCAAGTCTGCTAGTATATTTTCTATGACAGCTCGGTCAATTTTAGATAAAGCTGAAGATTGCTTGTTCAGTAATGATACGATTGCATATTTACAAAAATTCAAGCTTATTATTTTGTTTCACTATGATCTGGTACTTGCAGATTATTCTTACGAATTGGCCCTGAATGGTATTTTACCGTTCTTGTTTCGAAGAAGCTGTTGTGAAATAGCCACCGATATTTTTCATTTTTTGGTAAACCGTGGGAAAAGATATCTTGTTAGTAAAGAAAATGTTAAATTTCTTGCTGAACTATCTTTTCTAATTTTAAACTCCTTCTTCAATAGTAGATTCGACAAATCTATCATCGGAAAAAACGTTGAGTTATACGACTCTTTACTCACCGTTTACAAATGTGTTACTGCTTTGAACAGTAAGGCTATCAAATTTATTATATTTGGCTTTGAATTCATTCTGAATGTATCAGAATCAAGTTTTGGTATTGATTCACTTTATTCTCTGTGTGAGTTTTGGTTATCTTATTCAGTGCTCTATGGTGATTCCATAAAGCTGGTTTTTCATAAAATACTTACAATTGGTTTAGATAGTGGTTCTGATGCATTTGATTGGGCGTCCCAAAATTACTTTGACCCTGTATTTATATCAATTATGATTGGGATTCTAAAATCAACAAAAATTGATTTTTCGCACAGCTTCACTCAGTGGGTTTCCAAATTGCTAGTCAACTATTATTCTTCGGGGAGACCTATCAGAGATATTCCGCAGGAAAATGTTTCATTGATTGGCAGACTCTCATCGATGAACCGCTGGCAATTAAATGAAAGACCTATGGTGGGGCTTCTTTACTTGCTAAAATATAAGATCAGATTCTCAAGTGTAAAGGAGAAGATGTGTGCTGATAACATCTTGGGCAAAATTTATTACTACATGGTTCATGATAACCAGGCTCTTCTCAAGGTTTCCAGTAGACTTATTGGCCATAACAGTCTTCATGAATTTATGATACAGCGCGGTGAAACTATTTCTTATTTCTCATATGAGAATAGAGTTTTCCTTGACACATTTAAGCACAACCGAGACACTTCTGACGCAAGCATCTGGTTAACTAAATTTTGTTGTGCTCTATGCTCTGAAATAAAAGTGCATCATGCTTATTTAGACATAGGGTATTTATTAGATAACGTGAATGAGGGCACTATCATTGATATGTTCAACTTGTTAGTATTACAATACATGATTTGCCAACATGCATTCAAGTTCGCAGACAGATTAACGCCGACACTTAGCACCATCCTGTCCGAAATACATGATGAGAATATTAAACGAGTAATAATTCAAGCATATATATTCTGTCGTAATTTTGGTCAGGTACCTGGTGGCTCAGAAATATGTATGCCTAAAATTGATCTTGATCTTTTGTCCAATGAATGCCGGAAGCTGAATATGGGGCCTGAAGCTTTATTTTTCTATGAGCTGTACCGTGCAAATAACCCAAAATACGAAGACGTAGATTGTTTGAGTCAGATTTATGAAATGCTTGATTATTTTGATATGGATCTTATTTATGGTATACTGGCTGAGCCTTCTTTAGAAAATGTTCTCAAGAATTTAACTCGAGAAGGTGATCATTTTAAGGTTCTTCAATATGAGACTGCTAAGTATGATTTTGCTATATCTTTGGACCAATCAACAGGATCGTTAGGTAAAACTATATCTAGCTCTTTTTCAATCAATGGTATGGAGGGGATTTCCTCAACTATGATGGCTTTCAATTCAGAGAATAACTCCTATGGTAATTCATGGAGATTAGCTAAATGGGATTTACCTGAACCGCTAAATCCCAAAACATCCGATGAGCTGATTTATAAGCTATTCAAGCAAATCGATACAAATACAGTTGATTTTATCGGAATGAAAATCTCTGTCTTTAAAGAATTTATACTATCGACGGATGGTTCGAAAACTCATGTTACTGAGGCACTACAGGAAACAATGAAAACTCTGATGTTTGTCAATGAAGTTGAAGAAATTTATAATCTACAAATGGATAATGAGGTGTCAGTGATTGATAATTTGCAGAACTCTAGGTTGATTAATATCCAGAAAATTGAATCGTATGTACACAAGTCGAAAAAGAATATCCTTTTTAAGATTAAAAAATATTAACTATGCAATAGATTTGAAAATTTGAATACCATATTGAATGTGCGAAAAACTGCTTGGAATATGGTCATTAAACAGAAATTTGATTTCCCAATGATTGGATCAGAGTATGTACTCTCTTTAACCCACAGCATACAAAACTTATCGAGTATTTCAAGAGAATTTCACAATCTACAGCATGCCAGAAAGGCCATTATGGAGCTGAAAATGTTGAGTGATCAACACAAAAGTTTTGAATTCGTGAAGGAAATTTTCACATTCGAAACAGCTTGTCTATTGAATGATGATGGCCAGGCGAAAAGTGCTATCCAAATGCTTCGTGGATTGACTAATGAGCTTCGGGCTAATAAATCGGATGGCCCAGCTTATGTTTCATTGCCCTTAGCCTTAGGCCTGTTAGGAAAATGGAACAGTGAGGGTCGATATGAGAATGTCGCTAGTGTGTTGGATAATAATTTCAATTTAGCGATTCAAGCCTTCAAAGATCAGCGCGAACTTGAAGGCGTCTCGAAAGTATTATATTTATTTGGTGAATTTTGTGATAAGCAATTACAAGATCCCAATTACCAGGAGAAGCTTGATAGAACAATGAAGTTTCGAGATACTAAGCGTAAAGAAATCAAAGAACTGGAGGCTAGTCTTTCATTCGCTAAACAGGCTGATCGGTATGAGATAATGAAGAAATTACAAAAAACTGAGTTACTTTGTGAATCAGATGAACGCGAAGTAGGGAAACTTAGGGATAGGGTGAATTACTTTTTGGAAAGGGCCATTTCTTATTATCTTCGATGTATCAACGATTGTGATGAGTATGATCATACCGTTTCTAGAATTTGTGCAATATGGTTGGGTAACAATTCAAACGAATCAGTTAATGAAAAGATTTTGAAAAACTGTACTCCAATAGTTATTTCTAAGCTTGTTCCATGGGTTAACCAGATTTCATCACGTATTCTTGATGAGCAAAATAAGTTTCAGCAGACATTAAGAAATGTTATTATTCGTATGAGTATCCTCCACTCATATCACTGTTTATACCAGCTGATTGCTATGTATAACTCTACCATGATGGAAAATGGGGAACAAAATAAGGATACGTTTGCAAATTCAAGAACTCAAGCCGCAAGGAATATTTTGCAAAAAATCAAAACTGATGGCAATCTAATCAACTTAGAGAATATTATGGAATTTGTCAATCAAATAATCTTACTTACATCGATTCAAGTAGAGAGAACTATGAGGAAGATAACTTTTGAAGCCTTAAAGGATAGGAAAGACAGGAACTGGTGGCTTAAAGTACTTCCTCAACTTAAAATCCCTCCACCTACAATGCATATTGAGGTGAGGAAGGACAATGATTACAGTCGGGCTCCTTATATCACTGCTATAGACAAGCAAATCGGTTTGGCTTCAGGCTTAAGCCGTCCCAAAATCCTGACTTTTATTTGCAGTAACGGTCAAGAATACAAAATGCTTGCCAAAGGAAAAGATGATGCACGACAGGATGCTGTCATGGAACAAGTGTTTGGGTATGTCAGTACCTTTTTCAAGCGAAACAGTGAGACGAGAAAGCGTGAGCTCAGTATTCGTACTTATAAAATTGTTCCATTAGCACCACTTTCGGGGGTAATTGAGTTTGTCAATAATTCATTTGCTCTTAACGAATATCTCATTCCTAGTCATGCCAAGTATTTTCCTGATGATATCAAAATGATGGATGCGCGTAAAGGAATTGAGGAATGTCAAAAGAAGTCCACAAAAGAAAGAGTTGAGGTTTTTAAAGCGGTATCTGCTCAAATTCATCCTGTACTCAAATACTTCTTCTTTGAGAATTTCTCGTCAACAGAAGAGTGGCTAGTCAAGCGTACCTCATATACAAGAAGTACTGCTGTGATATCTATGTTAGGTTACATACTTGGTATAGGGGACAGGCATTGTGGTAATATTATGTTGGATAAAAATACAGGTGAAGTTATTCATATTGATTTTGGAATTTCATTCGAGGATGGTAAAAGGCTACCCGTACCTGAGTTAGTACCTTTCCGACTAACTCGAGATATTGTTGACGGTATGGGAATTAACGGAATTGAGGGTACATTTAGAAGATGCTGTATTTTCACCTTAGATCTACTGAGATCAGAAATGAATAATATCAAAACTATTCTGGATGTCTTGAGACATGATCCTTTGTACTCATGGTAAGTTTTTGACGTAACTTTTTGCAGGTATGTCAGTTTAAAGATTCAAATACTAACTTATCGTAAAATAGGACAATGACATCTACAACAATGAAGAAGGTTCAGTTATCTGACTCGAAGATTTTTGAATACCCTGAGCACAGTAGTGACGGTTCAGATGCTCATCGCGCGTTGAATACCATCTACGAAAAATTATCAAATAATCTCAAAGCAGAAGTTATAGTTAATCAGCAAATCCAAGAAGCAATGGATATAAATAACTTGGCCGTTATTTTTTGTGGTATGTTCTAAATTTACTGTGAAGCTAAGCTGCATCTCAGATCATATTTTGCGTGGTCATAACTAACTGTTCTTATTCATTTTTAGGCTGGTCGGCATTCTTTTGACAATATCGCAAATGAAATGCTGTAAAATTATTATATACATGTATGTAAATTTATAGAGACAGTATTTTTGCAAACTTGATAAATGAGATGATGATTATATGTACATTACTTTTGTTCAGAATCAAATCTGATGCACTAGGTTTGACGGAGGTTACTTAATCTGTCTTATTGCCGGCAGCACCACTGGGGCCACTTTGTCTAGCGCGCTTAAGTTTTGTGGCTTCAACAGCTTCTGATCTCCAGTTTTCTAAGGCTTGTTGTTCAGCCTTCAAGCCAAATTCAATAGGAGTTTGACCGTAGACGGCACCGAACATTTCTGATTCTTCACGGGCGATTCTATTTTCGATTTCTTCTTGAATTCTAAGACGGTAAAATTCGAATCTGGCTTGATCATATGATTTTAATAAGTTTTCAGACTTGTTTTGTACACCCTTAGATTCAGCTTGTCCGTACAAGTACTTGGCTCTTTGGACAACACTGTAAAAAAACAGTCAAGGTTAGTAAGTGAGTTCTATAATATTGCAGCCTTTTTGAATAAAGGACGAAAGATGGAAAGTTAAAAATCCTTAGGTGAAATAAAAAGAGAAGGGGGAAAAAGCAAAAATCAACCTCGAAATAAAATTAAAAACTTACTTTTCACCATCAAGCTTCTTGTTGGTTTGTTTAATGGAGCTCCAGTCGTTAATAGGTTCGGCATCGTTTTCAACTAATAACTTAGGTCTGGCCAATTCCCAAGGATGTTGTTTGTAAAAGATTCTTCTGAATTTATCTTCAAGAAAGCTTATAGAGCCAGACTTGAAATTGGCGGTAGCATTGACATATTTAGGCTTGTTTCTAGTCTTGTAAAGACCTGTGGAAGAGTCGATATCCTTTATCTCAGGTGTTTCGACCAAGTTATATTTGCGTACTAAATTTTTAGTGGGGGGATGAGCGGCCACAACTCGGTACCAGAAAGGTTCTTGACTAACTAAGCCAGCCTTTAACTTTGCCGAAGTAGTTTCTAAAATATTTATGGCCTTGGTTTGCAACTTCATTATGATCTTTGTGATCTTGAATCTTAAGGCCGATGTTGAGGGTCTGCTGATACTGGTGTTAATGCAATGAGGGAAGATCGAAATTTTGCGGGAGATGCGGAAGGTTGGGAAATTTGATAATCAACTGTGATAAACACACCTACACCATTTACAGGTCATTTGATCTATATTTCATCACCATCTTATTCTTCTAACCAGCCTGTGAATCACCCTGGGCTATTAACTAATCAATCGGAAACTCTATTTATATCTCGGTTTTGTTTCTTTCATAAATATTCATTTACTACAATTTTCATCTTGCCTCCACACAATATACATATAAAAAAGATGGTACGTTAGCCTGATCTGGAAAGGGCTTGCTGTCACGATTTGACTGTTTTCTTTATGATGAAATTCAAATAAGACTTTCGCTAACTAATCCTTCACTTAATTACTACAGTCTGCTTTATTTAACTTCGAGTCTCTACTATTGGTCGTCCTTTTACTGATATGCACGAGTACTTATGTTCACGCTGTAATGCCCACATTCATGGACAAAAACAAAAACGGGTAAGTGCAGAGATTTATTATTATTATTATCTGAGACGTAAAAACAAAGCTAACCTCTTTGTTTTGTTCTATTATCTTTAGGTTTATGCGCGTTTTCTGGAAGGCAGCTCGAATTGGTGAAAGATTGAGTCCTTACGTCTCTATATGCTGTATGATCATGGCTGTAAGTACACAATAAGAAATCATAGGGAAAAACAACTTATGTTAAGCAAAGATCACTAACGTTTATTCTAATATCTTTTAGATCAAGTTGTTGCTTGAATAATTTTGGGTTATGCCGCTAACATAGTGATATTGCAATCACTTTTTCTAATTTATTATTTGTTTTCATTATGAATTCGCATTCATCCGCTCATCCTTGTTACTCCTTTTTTTTCAAACTTTTTGTTTTTCTAAAATTATCTATTTCTTTCTTTTTTACATATAATAAAAATACACAAACTTGGGTAAAGGTCAATAGTTTTTCATCTTTTTCACAGGATTTAAAAGAAATCAAATACTTCACCGTCATCTTGACAGATCAACTGAGCGACCTTATCGGCACCGACAATACGTTCTAACTTGAGAGCATCCCATTTAGAGAAAACAAGCTTAGTACGCACCATATCTTGATGTACAACATTCTTAAGGACCGAGAGGCCAGCGCATTTGAGGATTTCGGAGTAGAAAACAGGATTTTCAGGCAAAGAATACATGAGAATATTCTTTACGCCACGAATTTCATAACGACGGAAATGGTGGAAACGTTCAGTGTATAACATAATCTTCTTCTTTCCGTTGGCGAATAAAGTACGAGCACGAGACACATCCGGTGTGGAAGTATATTCACTTACTGCTTCAAATGAAATAGCTTGATCGTCCATATAATTTCTTATACGAACGAAATCCATGTATGAGGAGACGAAAATCATGGTACCATCGTAAGAGTCTGATCTCATTAATGAAGGCAAAATGACAGTTGTGAAGTACTTGAATCTCTTATCGGGATCCTCACGGGGTGAAGGGGATTGGAATCTTGTGAAGGTCTGATGAACCTTGACACCAAAGTTAGACAGCATGCCAGGGTAAACGGGCTTTGACTTGACCTTACCACCGATATTGTTACAGTATTTACTGAATAAGGAGTTAATTTCGGGGGTAATAAAGGCCGTGGTAATGAACGTTTGTCTTAATAAGCGAGCATTTTCTTCCAAGTACCAATGTCTTACACGACTGAAATCACAACCGTGAGCTTCCTTGGGCATAAGGTTAAGATGCTTGAAGATGTGTTCAACATTTTCCCATGATTGCATTTGCATGGCATGAGCTTGATCAACAATGGTAAGTTCAATAGATGATAAGAAATCATAATCACGCTTCTTGTCACCCTCGTTACCTACAATTAAACGCAGACCAAGAGGACTAGCTAAAATTAAATCTGAGGAGTAAAAGGACGAATATAACTTAAGAGATTTACGGGTGAATTTGACACCAAGGCAGAACATATCATCGGTGTTACCCTTGAACAAACTGCGGAAATCGGAGGGCTTCGTGTCAGGTGGGGAGGCATCCACGTGAAAGGCGGTCTTGAATCTTGCTTTATTGTCTTGTTGATCAGTACCAGAGAGGGCAATAATTGTATTCATAACTTCATAACAGGCATTCTTGGTGGGTAATAAGATTAATACCTTGGGACGAGTAAAACCCTGATCTCTGACTTCATCACCGATTTCCATAGGCTTACCATTAGCTTCATTAGCTTGTAAGTTTGAAGCAGAAATCTTGGCGTTATTCTTTAAAATCTTATCACGGGTCTTGTAAATATGATTCAACGTGTGAAGAGCGTAAAGCTTACGAATTTCTTGTTGCTTTTCTTCGTCAGTATTTGTGAGTAAAACATCTAAATTAGAAAGTAATGGTGTAGCTAATTTTGATTGTGTAGGGGTAAGTTCGGGTCCGTTAAGAGTTTCAAAAGGCGCCAAAAGACGATTTTTGACCTTGAATTGCTCAAAGGAAGCCTGTTGCTTGAACTTGTCAGAGACAGTAGTATCCACAGGTGTAGATAAAATACCCTTACCAAAGAGATCATTAGCATAATGGGATGAGGTCCATTTGGCAGTTGAAGCAGCGTTTGTATGAACGGCCTTAACTTCGGGAGCCTCGAAATGCCAATAAAAAGGGTCGACAACATCTTCTTCGTCATCTTCTAAGGCGGTCGCATTAGTCTCTTCCTCTTCTTCTTCTTCTTCTTGAGCGACGCTAGCACCTTCGATCTCATCAGGATGGGAAGATTTACCAGCAGCTGTGGCAGTGTTTTTGGGCTTGGCGGCCGCTTTCTTAGAACGGCTAGAGTTCAGCAATACTAATAAAGCATTGTAAGCCTCGGTACCTTCTTCAACAGGCTTGCCGATAGAGGAAACAGGTTCTTCTTCAGATTCTTCTCCCGATTCTTCTCCCGATTCTTCTTCGGATCCTTCTTCTTCGGATCCTTCTTCTTCCTTAGGTTCAGGGGCACTAATGAGATAAGAAAATTGTTAGTTTGAGCCTCTGTATGACTAAATGAGTACCTTACATACCTTCTAAATGATGGTCTGCCTCGGTTACCGTCGAAAGAGCCGCCTCGGGTGCTACCTCTACCACCTCTGGAACCACCTCTACCTCTACCACCTCTACTGGAACCACCTCTACCACCTCTACCACCTCTACCACCACCTCTGAATGAGCCTCTGCTAGAACCGCGGGGCTTGGATACACCTCGACCGGACATTTTATGATTTACGTTTTGTTGTGGATCGGTAGTTGAAAGGAGATCAATCGAATAATGATTACTAGCAGTATCTTCACAGAGAACTCCCAACGCAAATTATGCGGCTTGACGCGAGAATTGGAAAATTTGATGTGCTGGGACTTTTCAGCCTTCAGCCTTTCAAACTGTAATCGGCGGCTCAATCGTGGCAGAGGAAAGGCGAGCGAGCTCGTTCAAGGCTGTAGTGGCGCTGGTGGGTGGTCGTTAGAAACTCGCGTGGGTCTAGACGGTTGTTGTTGGCCCGCTTTTCCCAGAGGCTCGGTCTCTAATGGCAAAGTAAGTCTGATTGTTTCTCGTATTCAGGGGGTCAACCTTTTGCCGTTTGTGGGTCCCGAGCGCGGCGGTTCATGTAGTTATGTATTCAATTATGTGTACATATATATGTATATTCGATGTGGGTGTGTGTGTTCACGCCGCCGGTGAGAGAAGCCCTATATTTTCACTGAAGAATTGTTTTTTACCTCCTTCTGGTATTCGGATCCGCTCCGATGGACCCGACTCAGGCAATTATGGTAGTACGGCTTGAGTTCCATGGTCCATGGGGATATGCCTGTTTCGAACAGGGGCAAGGATTGGTTAAGAATTGTAGGGGCAATTGCCCGAATCCTCCATTTCAGTTAAATAGATATTGTAGTTCATTGTAATATCTACCATTTCGCTTCTTCATATTGGACGTCCTGGTTACATATTCTGGCTTGGGCGTCGCTCAAACGCCGCGATTTCGCAAAGCCACTGATGATGCACTACTGGTCCCATCCTCAACCGTCCCTAATATACATCACCACCGTACCCAACCGCATCCACTAAATCACCAAACACCACAATATACCTATCTTGCCATGGGTTCTGTATTCTGGAAATCGCTGCAAACAGTGTCTTCACTGTTTTACATGTTGCTGATTATCGTCACCGTGCCACTAGCGTTCGATATCGGTGGCATAGCATGTGGTCTGGCCTTTACTTTCACCCTGGTGATGTTCTACGCTATTATATCTACGCTAAGGATTCTTAGTCGACGCACCCGATTCCGTCACATATTCGCCCTAGTCTATTATATTCAGCATATCGTTATACCAGCTATTCTTATTGTTCATCTTAATATTTTCTCGCTGGAATCCTCGCCTGAAATCGCTGATCGCTGGACTCGTATTGTGTACCCATGGGAACTATTCATCACTAATTCAACACCCTTATTCGTCATTCTGGAGGGGTTCTGTACCTTATTGCTGATTCAGTCTATGGGTCAGGTGTCTCGTTATCTGGTCAATACCAAGTCTGATTCTTGGATGATTGTACTTTTGTTCTCCTCAAGTTCGATTCTTTCCGCTGCCTTATACTTTCTCTATCGCATGTACGCTTCACCAATCTACCTCAGTGCTAGCGCGGCTACTTTGACTGGTTGTATTCTCACATGCACTATCTTCCTTGGTCTCTACGGTATTCTATCTCGCAAGGGTACCCCGGTAGAATCTAGTTTATTATTTGCGTATATTGTTTACTGTCTTTATTTTATTCTAGTGGCATCATCAGGTTTAGCAACTCTTGGTGACGGTGAAATTCATAACCTTCAAGCCGACGGAGTTATTTTCAAGTCCCCATTTCAATTTTTCTCTCATCCCTCCTTATCTGATTCCAATGGTCCTCTTACAATGCCTAAGCCTAATTTACCACCCTTGCCTCCGTTGTTAATCGATAGATATATGACTATTGTCTCCTCATTTGCTTCTTTAGTACCATCATCTTTCACCGCCGTATTATACTTCTTTCAAGCCGCTGTATCGTCAATTCAACCCCATGTATTCTTTTCATTAGGTTACCGTTTAGTAGTATTTTACTCAGCTACTCGTATCATTCCTGGAATTCAATATACAGGATTTTCAATTTACCCCTCATCATCACCACCTACGCCGTTAGTTAATAATACAGCTTTAACTACACCAGGCTCAACACCAGGTTCACATGCTCAAGCGCAAGCTCATCGAGAGAATCAGCGTCGATTAAATAAAAATGCTAATCGTAAGATGTTTATTTTATATGCATTTGCGCCTTGTATTATTATCGCCGTATACACACATTTAATGATTCAATATTCTACCACATTCAATTACGTATACAAGGATAATCTAATAACTGAACTTATATATGCCAAGACCGGTATTTATATTAATAATAATTACTTCCTTTCATGGCAGTTTTGGTCTTGGATAAATATGATTTCATTTTTAGTCATTTATACTATTGAGTTATGGGGTTCTAAGAGTACTCAGGAAGACTATTTCAGTGGTCACTGGAAATCGGATTAAAGAAATTCAAAATAAAAGAAATAATAATGAATTAATGAATTAATGATATAATAAATTGAAGAAATTAAATTCACTTTTCTTTATGAATTATTTTACTTAATGATCAACCATCTTTCCGTTCGTATATCGTCATTCCCT
Organism: Nadsonia commutata; assembly: GCA_030563525.1. Taxonomy (NCBI): domain Eukaryota; kingdom Fungi; phylum Ascomycota; class Dipodascomycetes; order Dipodascales; genus Nadsonia; species Nadsonia commutata. The sequence goes on from JAKUCD010000024.1 coordinate 81,983, forward strand.
TATTATCATCGTCGTCGGTATCATCATCATCATCATCACTGCCCCCTTCTCCGGCTAATTTTGTGGTCATCGTTTGCCCATTTGGACTAGCTATCGTTAAAAATACGATTGCAATTGTATAATATATATATTTATTTATTTATTTATTTATTTATTTAGTATAAATGATAATATCAATAAATAATTAAGAATTAATAATTCTAGTTTCTCTATAATACCATAGGGATTCGAAAGTCTATCTTTTCTGGGATTCTACCAGACTAATCACATTTTAAAAGAAGAGTAATCAACTACTTTTCGCCGCGGAATATTTGGTTTGTCCACCACTGAAAGAAAAAGAAAACAATACTTTCCAGCATCTTTCCAGATTGACTTAAAAAATTGGATTAAAAGCCCAGTAATCATCCACATTGCCTGTGAATTCTCATTGTACATCCTTTAGTCAAATTCTTCCATTTTTTGAGTGCTGTTTGTTAGGTAGGGTCCTGATGCGATCTCGTAGGAGACAAGGTGTAAATTCTTTTTCTCTTCTAACTTGAGCAACTGAAGGCACGTACATAATTGAACAGATTTGTAAATTTTATTTTTATTAACAATATATAACTATGTGTAATCCGTCTTTGCATATATACAAACATATCCGATAAGATAGTTCGAGTGTTTTTTTGAAAGCCAAAATAAATTAAAAAGCAACTGAAATAATCATTATTTAATGTCAGAATTGAAACAAATCTCGTCCCTAAGATACAACCCGGTCATCTTTCCAGACCGGTAGAAGATCTCTCTGAGCTTGACTCTATGTTGTATAATTATATCATCATCAGAAAATAAATGATTAAGATCAGTTGCTTCCGGATTATATCAGCCTATGTTCGTAAATATACAGAAAGATTAACTCGAATTTGGGCGGAAAAAATGTGAAAACTTTCATCAATCCATAGCAGCATATATACAAACATATCCATATAAAATGGTTTTGTTTATTTTTTTGTTTGCAAATCAAAAAGAATGCAACTGTAATAAATATTATCTTATGTCAGAATTGAAACAAATCTCGTCCCTAAGATACAACCCGGTCATCTTTCCAGACCGGTAGAAGATCTCTCTGAGCTTGACTCTATGTTGTATAATTATATCATCATCAGAAGATAAAATACTCAAAACAGTTGTTTTCCGGAAATATATACGCGCTCTATGTTCGAAAATATACTGATGGATTGATTCAAATTTTCCCATACCTTGAACTAAATCATTCTAATTAATTCGTTTGTTAACCCGGTACGTTCGACTATACTTAACCGAATTAAGATAAAAGAATCTTAATAATAGGCTTTGATCGGGCTATGAAATAAAAGAAAATCAAAAAAGAATGATAAAGGAAAAGGTGAAGTCTTAGATTAAGTAAGCTCCATTGAGGTACCGCATTATTAAAAATAATATCACGGCAATTGCATAACTATCGTCTAAATGCGTAAATATGCATTCAATGTCGAAAATTTATTTCCCCGAAAGGATGAAAACTAAAACCGTTATCAGTCCCTAAATCTCCAAAATATAAAATCAGTAAATGCTAGCAACCTTCGCGATAAACGGCTGAACTGCTCAAAAGTATTAAATCCCTATTTTATGTAACCATAACGATAAAATCGGCTTCGTGAAACAAAGGAAGCAACAGTGTTAAAATACAGAGTAATCCAAATTGTAAAATCAATTACTCGCACATTATTAATTAAAATTTTAAAGACGTCAAACAAAACTGATTACAGATTAGTTTAAAGAGTAGAATGAACTCAATACGTTTCCGCTGTCGACCGGAGACTTTCCCCAAAGCAAAATTAAGAGAGAGAATATAAATATTCTTCTCCGTTTGTAGGCTTCGAAAGCAATTCTTCATCTAAGACTTGAGGGGAGGAAAAAGGGAATTAAAAAAATGCGAAAATCGTGCTGGCATATTTATGTCAAAATAAAACGGGTTAAACCCTAATATAGTCACGTGTAATTAAGCTTCAGGGTAAGAGTTTGACAATTGAATATTTCGGGTTGGGGTTTCGACAATTGTAAGTGATTTTTTGTGTAAATGAAATGCTAAGAGATAGTCATTAGAAAGGTCATTAGAAAGGTCATTATATAAATACAATAAATAAATAGGTAGGTAGTTAGATTTAGCCTTGTAGTAATATCTGTTCAAGTGCTGATTTGCACACTGATTCTTCGTAGGTTTCCCAACCGCTATACAAACTTATCATCTCCTGTACGCATTCAATAACGCTTTCTAACACGAAATTTGAATCACCCATAAATTTAATAAAGTTATGAATCATAGATTTGATAGATTGAGGTGATTGATGAGATCGAATTAAGTACGATTTCAGTATCACCGTTATGTACAAGCATGACATGGCAATAACGTGGGGTGGGAATAGTAGATGTAAATCAGTGATATAACTATCGTTAATCATGGACCAAGTTACTTGAACTTCTTCAGGTAAAAGATGAATGGGATTTTCGGTGGATGCTGCCATATTATCTAATATCTGTAACAGAGATTTGTAAGGATGGTGTAGTATAAGGTAAGTTTCTAATTCCTCAATCAAGTAGAATTCGCATTCAGCAACTTTAGTGGGATCATGCGTAATATAATCTGGCCATAGATTACGAGCTTCATTAGTAATTGTGCGCACATGCTGTGGACTTTCTTCAACTTTGCAAGCCAGATAAAGACAGGTAGTTATTACTAGATAAGGATTAACCTCGTGAATAGAGATCTTAGTGTAGAGCCGTATGAGGTAAACTTCAGCGGTCGCAATGACGCGCTGCCGTATAGATAAATGTTGAGCCAGCGTGAGTAGCAGATGGTGTAAATAAATACGAATATGACGGTTTTGAATCAAACTGGCACTGGTGGAAATATCGATGCCGGTGGTCGATGTGTGATCATGATGAATGGAACCGGACCCATTAATAGATGACGGTATACTGGTATCATCATGTCCCCGGTTAGGGGTATGCGGATTACTATTATTACCGAAACTTCCATGATTATGACTAACGGCGTTTGATTTTAGTCCTAGCCGCAGCCGGACGCCTTCTAACTCGGTATCCTGACGAGCTCTGAGAAGCGATTGACGAGTAAATAGCCAGTGATCATGTTGGGTCGACGCCCAGTAATTAGCGGCCATTTAGTTGGTGGATTAGGTGTGAGAAAAATGAAAAAAAAAATTGAACTGCACTGCGAAGGTTGTGCCAGCCTGATATTAGAAAGTCCAATAAAAACAATGCCTTATCGGCTCGAGCTGGGATGAATCAGAAGGGCCTGGGGGTTTAACACTGTACGGATCGGCCCCGGGTAATCCGTCCATTTCTGAGGTCATGGTTATACGTTTTGGGCTATCTAAGGTTGTTATATTTCGTTTAATAGATGTTAGCTATATACTATTCTTCTATCAGAGAATAAAGAAGAGAGCAGAGCTTCTAGTTTTTTTATGTTTTTTTACTTTTTTTTTTTCAAGTTTCCGTTGTTTTGTTTATAGAGGGGTTTTTTGATCTGGTGCTGGGATTACAGATGGCTAGATCGTTATGGAATGAAAACCACAAACGCAAAAGAAAAAGGAAAAAAAGAAAAAAAACCAAAAGAAGAGAAAATAAATAGAAAATAGAAAGTAACTAAAATTGCATAAAAACTACTACACAAAACAAATAGTACCTCTTCTCCAACGACCTTCAGATAGAGAATACCAGCCCAGAAGTGACAAGCCAGGGGTCCCAATCGCGCCGCAATTCGTCGTGCAGATTTGTTTTAATTTGGACCCAGAGCTTAATTTGGATTCTATCGTCTGAGAGCTAATCACGGCCTGGCCAAAACCCTTTCATTTGCCGCTTATTTCTGATCTCAATTCTGCAGCGTTTCTATTGTCAATTGTTTGCCATCTCAGCTTATCCATTTTTTAGCAGTGCGGGTTCCGTCCATATTTATTTTCTCATTGTTTACTTCATTTAATTCACCTATTTATAACCACAATTTTTCGCTTCTTGTTCCCTACTACTGCGTACGTGTCTACCCGCATCCCTTGTCAACATTCACTCACGTCTACCCGTTTAGCACCGATATCACCCCCACGGTTCACCATCGGACTACTATCTGCAAACACAATACCACACCTGGGAAATAAAGTTGCAAACAGGAAAAATTAAAAAAGGACATCAAACAACGTCCACCCCTGAACGGTATTCACAGCCCCATACATACCCAACACCACGTCTGCTGATTTTCGATAAATTTTTTTTCTTTTTCCGGTTTTCCAGCGTTTAAGACAGAATATATCCAAAGGCATACGTTTTCTTTATTTGAAAAAATCAACATTCATCTTTCAACTATAGATAATGGCACCACACAATACAACTCCGTCATCAACCGTATCCAGCGTTGAGGCGAGATCGACCTCGGCGGCTAAGCGCCGTACGGGTAAGGTCTCAGTGTCGACGAAATCGACAAAACAATCGGAAGACGTAAAATTATCAAAGGGCCAAAGATGGTCAAACTTTTTATTTCATATATCTAAAAAACAAGTCAAATTTTCATTCAGGATATTAGTTTACTTGATTATTATGCACCAATTTTCAGCGCTTAGACCCTTTACCTCAAAATTATTTCATATCCAGTACGTAAACCCTCAAAATGGGCTAGCCACTATTGGCATAAATGATATATATTTTGTTATTTTATCAACGATTGGTCTTACGTGGATTCGTGCTAGTTTTATGGATTACTTTTTCACACCCTTAGCGCAATGGGGTGGTATTAAATCACGCAAGGCTCTTACTAGATTCGCTGAACAAGGTTGGAGTTTTACTTATTACACTATTAGTTGGATTTACGGGTTCTATTTATATCAACAATCGGAATATTATTTTGATATTAAACAAGTATGGATTAACTGGCCTCATTATGAAATGACACCCTTATTTAAGGCTTATTATCTCATTCAATTAGGATGTTGGTTCCAACAAATATTTGTTCTTAATATCGAAGAACGACGCAAGGATCATATGCAAATGTTTTCTCATCATGTCGTTACATGTCTGTTAATTATTGGTTCTTACTATTTCTACTACACCCGGGTAGGACATTTAATTTTAGTGCTTATGGATATCGTTGATACTCTCTTATCATGTGCCAAGATGTTGAAGTATTGGGGGTATACCACTATTTGTGATTACATTTTTGGTTTATTCGTAGTTACTTGGGTGATTTCGAGACATATATTATATAATTATGTCGTATACTCATCGATTGAACATGCACCAAAATTAATTGAAGATAATTACTGTGCGTTTAATGAGACTACTGATGATTTAATTCGTTGTTTCAGTCTTGAAAGACACTGGATCTTCATTTATCTTTTAATTATCTTACAGGTTATTACCCTCGTTTGGCTTGGAATGATCGTTAAAGTAATTTACAAGATTCTTATGGGCGGATCAGCCGAGGATACTCGTAGTGACGATGATGATGACGATGATGACGATGATGACGATGAAAAAGATGATGAAGATAGTGTTGACATAAAATAAGAGTAACCGGTTTACATATCCAACACCAACCCCCACGCACGCATATACACATACATACATACATATATATATTTTCAAGCTTTTTTTAAATAATAATATATACATACATATACACATGTGCTCTTAAAATCAAATAACTAAAAATCTCAATAAAAAAAGAAGAAATAATTATATCATGCTATTATTAGTCGGCAATGACAACCAGTAAATATCTTTAATTTTTTGATTAATTTTGTAATTCAACGTAATTACTAGGACAAATACCAACTTCACCATTAGCACGTCTAGCTTGCCACCATCTACCACTAATATCACTAACCTCTAATAATTCACCTTTTTCAAAACTAATTTCGTTGGCGTCTTCAGGGTTAGCCTTGTACGAGTAAATGGCGATAGCGCGATAAGCATAATCACTAGGCATTGCCAAGGTACTTGGACCAACACCAGGAGCCATAGTCGACGAAGGAAGTGCTTCAGCATCGCCAGATTTATTATTATTATTATTATTATTGTTGTTGTTGTTAGCCTTGAGTATCGTGTTATTATTACCAGGATCTAATGTTGAGAATTCACCAATTGGACCACCATTTTGACTTGATGCTAAATTCGATTGACTCGTTTGTTTATTTTCCATACCGAAATTATTGTTGGGTTTATTATTATCGTTATGGTGCATAGGACCAGTCTTGTAACCATTATCGTGATCAAACGATTCACGATGAGGCTGTAAATCATTGGCAAAGGGATTACTATGACGGCTATTAGTGGCATGATTACGATAAGTGACATCATGATTCTGCTGATACGACGTAGAAATGGTGTTGTTATTATTACTGCTATTATTGTTGACGTTACTGTTAGTCGAACCATTATTATTGTTGTTATTAATAGATGACATGGCCATACCACCATTTAAAGAGCCAATACCCCCATTAGATCCCGAGGGAGCTTTATGAATCGAATAAGCATCAATAATAGTATGTAGCCGTGTATCTGGGGCTGTACCAAAATAAAGCATCCATACGATATTAATAATAGATAATAAAATATAACCGGCCGCTGACGCCGCATCCGCCGAAGAATCGGAATAGACAAAGTTATTAGTGGAATTGGTGGTGTAAACCGTAGCTGTGGCTAAAAAGGCCATGAGAGCAAATCGGTAGGGATCTACATTATTGGTGCAGATTAAGCAAAAGATTCCAACTATTACAAATAGTTCAAATACAATACCCCACCAACTGAAATTCGGAAAAGCGGATTTAGATGTGTCAACGGCTATAGAACCGCCGAATGCGATAACCCAACCAATCTAAAGAAGAAAAAAAATATTAGTATAAATGAGCTAAAAAGAAGGAAAAAATGGCCTGTTTATGTCACTTTAAACGGGGCTGGGCTGAAATAACCTCGAAAAAAAAAGACAAGAAAAAAGGCAGCCAATGAGAAAGATAAACGACGTCAAAAGAGCCCACTCCAACTACTTACCACTGCGATGGACAGCGAGGCTAGGGCGAAGGGATCACCGACCAGCAGAGAAATATCAAAGACGTTCTGCCCCGAGTACATATAGGGATGAATGTTGGACGAAGCCATGACGTGAGAAACGAGGTTGTGAAAGACGACCAGAGGCGAAAACCAGACTGCGCGAGCGGCAAACTGGAGAGCAGCAAGGACAAGCAAGATACGGGCAAAAGGGCAAAAAGGTCTAATAGATACCAGGCCAAAACGCGATGATGGGCGGAAAGAAGAGAAGCGGCGGAGGTTTAAGTGGGATGGCTTGACAACCTTCTCCCGGCGTGCCATGCAAGTACACACTGCGATCGCTGGTTGGAATGAAATGTGTCTAGGTGAAGAAACGTGAAAGGTGAAATGTGAAATATGAAATGGACGGGCATGTGTAGAGTAGAAGTACAAAAGAGACATATCTCTAGATGCGTATATGTACGATATATAAATATATAAATATGTAGTAATGAAGTTTATGTAGAATGGACTGGCCTCAGAACAACAGCCATACGTTGACGCTGACACACAGGATCATCACGACCAGCCCCCAAAGGCACAGTGCCAGCGCCAGGATGCGCAGCGTGCCCTCGGAGATGAGCGAGTTGTTACCATTAATGTCAATACCGTCGGTCTTATCGAACGTAGCCGGCGTGCCTAAAAGTTTGTACCCGAAGAAGCCAGGCAGAATAAACGAGATCGACGTGGACCCCGTGGCACCCACAAAGGCCAGCATTTTCTCCAACGAGGTCACGCTGACCGCTAAACCGAAACTTAGTACTAGAATTGACGCGGTGAGTATGGTGAATATTCTCTTGGGGATGGCATTAACCGCAACTACCACATCAGTTTCTTCATTGTCCTTGTGACGGGTCGTAGCCGGCGTTTCTTCCTCTTGATCACATAACTCTCGATTGATCTGGTCATACAAACTGGACGAGGGCGATGGGGGTGATAATGACATATGGCCATAATTATCATGGTTATCATGCGCCGTCGTGTCCACTTCTTGACCCGCCAATGCCGTGTGATGGTGTTCATGATGAGGTCGGAACCAAGAGTAAATATGATAAACCGAGGCCCGGCATGGATGACATTGTAACGGGTATGATAATGCCACTAAGACTACGATACATATACGACCAACCGTTGAGGGTAACGAATCAGGGTAAGCACCTACAATATTATCTCCGACATTATCACCAAATGTCAAATACCCTAAAACGCCCACGGCGATATAACTGCAAGCAGCAATCGAAATTGACGAACCAATCACGATTCGCATATTGGATTCAGTCTTGAACTTAATTTCATTCAAAATTGAAAACATATTTTGATGACAGGTATAACCAAAGACAACGATGGGTAAGGTTGACAAGACCGAAGAGACACTTCTAGGCGCTAAATGAACAGCACCTCGATGTTCGGAGAAATCACCAAAGAAAAATGAAGCAATGACCAATAAAACCAGATACCCAAATGATACAAGGGCGACTACCGACGTATACTTAAGTGAATCCATTTTACGTAAAAACGACAGAGGAGTAACGAGTAGCATGGCTAGAGAGATCCAAAATAACCGTGAGATCAAAATTCCCCCCTCGATCCAGGGGAAAGAATTCATGATCTGCGGCATTAAATTGCCCACAATGATAAGATAAGAACAACCTACTCCAAAGCATTTAATCGCAATAGCAAGATCGAACAATATGGCAAGTGACGGATAAGTGACTTGCGCTAATGCGAAAAACGACGCCCCACCGGGCGCCAGGTAGGCAATACATTTAGCTTGAAGGTACAAGCCTAAACTAGCCGCCATACCAGAAAACCACACAACCAAACAACCCAAGATTATCCCATTCTGTTTGAGAGCGAAGGGCATAGCCAAGAGACCGGCGCCTACAATGGTATTCAATAGATTAATTACCGAAGACTGCGGGCTACCATGACCCGTCGGGGCAACCTTTCGCGCACCCATAATATTGATCTCGGGCAACATGGCACCCGCCGAGTTAGACGCAGAGTCCACGCGAGACAATGTACCATAAGTCATCAGCGGTGAATTGTATGATTAAAAGAGGCTGAAGAATTAGTCGCCCAGTAGATGCGAAAATTAGTAAATGAAGACGACTTCACACTGAAGTAAGACGTAGGAAGTGGAGGTATATTATCAAGACAAGATCAAAAGCGATGACATGTGCTAGTCTATCCAGGATTCGACAAGAGACGAGGAATGCGAGATCGATAATGATAAGCTGTGCAGACACAAACCCGCGTTTAGAGTATTGATGACCGAATTACGGTTTGGCCGCTTGTCGCCGTGCTGACAAACACAATAACAGAGGCAACTAGGCCCACTATGATAAAATCCCGGGAAGTTACCCTGAAGATGTCACTTGAGGACACGGGCCCAGAAATACGCGTCAACGGGTTCCCGAAGCGTAACCCCCAGCCTGGCTTGGGACATTCTGCAAATTTTTTTTTTTTTTCAGCAGTAGAAAAAATACCTTTTGAAATTTCTGCTCTGCTTTTCCCTTCTCGTTTTTCTTTTCTCTTCATCGCCTTCTCAGTAAGAAACGACAGAACAAAAGAACAGTAAGTTTTAGTTTTGATATATGCAATCGTGGTGTGTGTGGTGTGTGTGGTGTGTGTGGTATATGGTATATGGTAATATTATGTAGAGTTCATTGTGAACTTGCACTGTATTGATTTGCCGTACTCACACTAATGGATCGGTCTTGTTACATCAAAACTGGATGGAATGAAAAATTTAATTTCCCTTGAATAGTTTATGCTAACCGTCCTACTTTTTCATAGTATACATAATGTCTCTCGAAGGAACTTTCCCTGGTGCTATCGGTATCGATCTTGGTACCACCTACTCTTGTGTTGCCACTTACGACAGTGCCGTTGAAATCATTGCCAACGAACAAGGTAATCGTGTTACTCCTTCTTTCGTTGCTTTCTCCGAAAAGGAAAGACTTATCGGTGATGCCGCTAAGAATCAAGCCGCTCTTAACCCCAAGAACACTGTCTTCGATGCTAAGCGTTTAATCGGCAGACGTTTCGACGAAGAATCCGTTCAAAAGGATATCAAGACCTGGCCTTTCACCGTTCTCGACTCCCAAGGTGCCCCCCTTATCGAAGTCGAATACCTTGGTGAAAAGAAGTCTTTCTCCCCCCAAGAAATTTCCGCCATGGTTCTTGTTAAGATGAAGGAAGTTGCTGAAGCCAAGCTCGGTCAAAAGGTCGAAAAGGCCGTTGTTACCGTCCCCGCTTATTTCAACGATGCTCAAAGACAAGCTACCAAGGATGCTGGTGCCATTGCCGGTCTTAACGTCCTCCGTATCATTAACGAACCTACCGCTGCTGCTATTGCTTACGGTCTTGGTGCCGGTAAATCTGAGAACGAAAAGTACGTTCTTATTTTCGATCTTGGTGGTGGTACTTTCGATGTCTCTCTTTTACACATTCAAGGTGGTGTTTTCACTGTCAAGGCTACTGCCGGTGATACCCATCTTGGTGGTCAAGATTTCGATACCAACCTTTTAGAATTCTTCAAGGCTGATTTCCTTAAGAAGACCAAGCAAGATATCTCTGAAGATCCCCGTGCTCTTAGAAGACTTAGATCTGCCTGTGAACGTGCCAAGAGAACCCTTTCTTCCGTTACCCAAACTACCGTTGAAGTCGATTCCCTTTTCGGTGGTGAAGATTTCTCCACTAACATTACCCGTGCTAGATTCGAAGATATTAACTCTGCTCTCTTCAAGTCTACCTTAGACCCCGTTGCCCAAGTCCTTAAGGATTCCGGTCTTGACAAGTCCAAGGTTGACGAAGTTGTCCTTGTTGGTGGTTCTACCCGTATCCCCAAGGTCCAAAAGCTCCTTTCCGATTTCTTTGATGGTAAGCAACTCGAAAAGTCCATTAACCCCGATGAAGCTGTTGCTTACGGTGCTGCTGTTCAAGGTGCTATCCTTACCGGTCAAGCCACTGGTGAAGAAACCGAAGATCTTCTTCTTCTTGATGTTGTTCCTCTTTCCCTTGGTGTTGCCATGGAAGGTAACATTTTCGCTCCCGTTGTCCCCAGAAACACCACTGTCCCCACCATTAAGAGAAGAACTTTCACCACCGTTGGTGATAACCAAACCACTGTTCAATTCCCCGTTTACCAAGGTGAACGTGTTAACTGTTCCGAAAACACCCTTCTCGGTGAATTCGATCTTAACGGTATCCCCCCCATGAAGGGTGGTGAACCCGTCCTTGAAGCTATCTTCGAAGTCGATGCTAATGGTATCCTTAAGGTTACTGCTGTTGAAAAGTCTACTGGTAAGTCTTCCAACATTACCATCTCTAACTCTATCGGTAAGCTTTCTTCCGCTGATATTGAAAAGATGATCAACGACGCTGAACAATTCAAGTCTGCTGATGAAGCTTTCTCCAAGAGACACGAAGCCAAGCAAAAGCTTGAAGCTTACGTTTCCCAAATTGAAAACACCGTCACTGACCCCGTTCTCTCCGCCAAGCTTAAGAGAGGTTACACTTCCAAGATTGAAGCCGCCCTTTCTGATGCCCTTGCTACCCTTGAAATCCAAGATGCTTCCGCTGATGATTACAGAAAGGCTGAACTCGGTATTAAGAGAGTTATGACCAAGGCTCAAGCTACCCGTTAAATTTAGTTTATTAAAATTTTTATTTATTCATTAAATATTCCTTTTTTTAATCAAAATTTTTCAAATCACCTAATATATAATTATTTGTCTTATATTATTCTTATATAGTTAATAATTTCATTTTCATATCAATAAAAATTTAAATATATTTCAAAGATAGGAAATGTTAGTGTGGCAACTAGCGGCGTCGCAGCGAGTGTGGTAGTAGTTAGTGTAACAATACCAAGCAGCGAATTTTAAAACGTGCGTTACGCGCGTTTAGCAACTCTGCTCGCAGCTAGTGTAACAAAAACCCAGCAGCTTGAGCGAATTTTACAGAGACGTGCGTTACGCGGGATTTATAAATAGTAGAAATTTTCAATTTGTTTTATACACGCGAAAATGTTATAAAGAGTAAATTCAAATAAACCTATAATAATTTGCTTGAAAGAAAATAACCAAAAATAAACCACATTAAACTCTAAAATTAAATAGTTAACGCGAAAAAAGGAAAACTATTAGAGTGGGATGATTTCATTCGAGCGAAGTCCAAATATCTAAAATCCATCGTCTAATTCTGACGAAGTAGGAACCACAGTATCATCATCCATCATTGGTAGCGGCACTGATGCCATATCTAATAATCTTAATCTCTCTCGCTCCAATTTATCCACTGGCTGAGTTCTTTTTCTTGAGGATATTAGTATCTTTGAAGCGGGGGGCACTGAATCATCACCAGCTAGTGATAATGGAACACCAAGCGATACCGATGGACCACTCATTAGAGAACTATCTACTGTCGAGGGGTCAGGTGCTGAGGGCATAAGACTCATCGCTTGTCCACTATATGCTGGTAATAAATTAGAATAAGAATGATTCGCCGAAATAATATCAGGCTGAGAGGGCAATAAATGGGATTCAAGTGCTTGTAATCGTTGCTTTTCATTAGAGTCGTCATTATGGTTATGGTTATGATTGTGGCTGTCATTAAATTCATCAGCGGGTAAGGGTGAGCTTTGGTAGCGGTCATTAAAAGGGGGGTGGTCATTAAAGTCATTAGGGGGTTGAGGTTGGTTAAAAGTAAAACTGGATTGAGATGAATTTGTAATGGGACGCGAATTCACGGAGCATGATGATGTAGGGGAGTTGATAACGGTGATTGGTGTAATATTATGAATATTATTGTGGGATAAGAATGTCGACGTTGACATCAATGTTGGTGTCGTCGTTGTGGTTGCCGTCGATGAGGAGGGTACATTATTTGTAATATCAGAATTAAAATTGGATGGAGAGGGTGGTGCCGTAACTACCACTGGTGACCGATCGGTACCAATGATTACCTCAGACCATAGTGATACCACACCACCCTGTCGTTTCAGTGATTCAGTATTAACCATAATACGAGAATTTTTAAATTCACTGATTTGATTATCATCTGGTTCATCTAATTTGACGTCCAATTTACCGGCTAAATCGATAACGGCCTCCACACAGTACTGGAATGACACGAATGGGTTACCCTTAGTAGTGGGGAATGCCTCAGGTGGGATACGAACTGTAGTGGAGATAATACAGCTGAAATTTGTGGGATTGGTGTATAGTGGCGAAATAGTCTGAAATAAATCCTTACGAAAGGTTTGCAATTCAGAGACATCATTAACTTTAACCCTTGAGATTCGACAAAGTGTAATTACTACGCCACGAAGACATTTAATAGGCTTTACGTGATTAATAGTAATTTTAACCGGGAAAGATTCACCACGGAGGTATCCCTGTGAGGGGATAGACATTATAGTATTTATCATACCACGTGCTTTTGACTTCTTACGCATTTCAACCGATAATGTTGAGGGTACTGATGTCGGTAATGATGAGATATCCACTGGACACACAAGATTAAGCGATTTCTTACACATAATCTTTGAACCATTACGACTTAAATTTGACGTTAACGTATAAGAAATGGACCCACGTTCAAATTCGAGAGAATTATAGAGTCCCTTAGCCGGGATAGTAATTTTAAACGCAAACCGATACTCGCCCGTGTCTAGTTCCTTTTGCTGTATCGGCGTTGTCGGTGTGGTAGCCATTAAGGTAACACTATTATTAGAACCAAACGAGGTTATGGACCGATTATCACCAGCATTTAACGACGTTGTTGAGACCTTGGTACACACGGGGAATAATCTATCAGATGATGCGGCTGATGATGAAGCATCATGGGTTTCAGGGGGGGAATCAGGAGACAGATTATCACTACCACCCACATACTGTTGCCACAAATTGTCGACCCTATCAGTGAACAGACTATACTTTGACGCGCGTCCCTTGACGAGTGGATTCTTGATAATAATACAGCCGGCAAGTGAGATGGTTAAACCACTAACCGCCTGAGGTTTGTGGGTTATGAGCACCACTGACCCGCCGATTTCATCACCCGGGTGCCACGTCTTATGGGGTTCGTCGAGCTCAATGTAGAAATAGTTGGTGGCGTTCAAACTAAACGAGGATGTGAGGTTCGACAGCGTGGGCTTGAATTTGAAGATCATCTTTTTCATATATAGTAGGGATCAAGATCGCCGCCCATGTGGTGGGGTAGCGGGGTGCGGGATAAGATTAATTCGAAGGTTCAGGTATGATAACGGGGCGCCAAGAAAACTGGTGGTGATGGGCTCGCGAGGCGTGGGTCGGAATGCGCTGCCGCCGCATCCGCTTACATACCCTGACTAAGCGGCATAGTTACCTTAACAGTGCTTTAACGATGCTTTTACTGATTATTATACATTGAAACTATTTGATTAAATCATACTCACATTCGTTTCTACCAAATGTTTTCTCCAAATTCGGGCTGAGTAGTACGTGTCTTAGGCGCACTCGCACTCGCACTGGCGCCACCGTGAATCCCCTCCAGACTCTCACTATGAACTCTGTACTTGGGCCACACGTTAACCGGGTTACCCAATACGGTGCGTAACGCTTCTCTAATTTTATGATTGATACCTTTGGAGGTCGATCGACGATTCCAAATACTAAGGATATCTTCGTCGCGACGTACGCTGATGACCACACCAATGATCTCGTCCGTGGGGATCCCCTCACAGAAGGTATGCGATAAGATGGCCAATAGAAGACGTTCCCAGTTAAGTGTGGTCTCGTAACGGGTATAAGCTATTTGATCATCGAGCGTACAGTTAGAATCCTGTGTAGCATCGCGTTTTTTAATGGGCCGCTTAAACTTGATAACAAATTTACCGCCATTAATGTTCACTGGATCCTCCCACATGGGCATCACACCCCGACGGAATATTTGGTATTCACTGATATAGGGCAAATCGCTTATCTTCTTCAATTGACTATACAGGGACCAAAATTCTTCAACGGTGTTAAACGAGGCAATCTTGGTCGTAGATTTGAAATAATTGTCATTAGGTGTTGTCGTTGATATCGTCGGGTTATCATTGTTGCTGTTATTGTTATTATTATTGTTATTATTGTTATTGCGATGGTGAAACCACAGCGTCCAGCCGTGCAATAAGATACTATGATCCAACGGCGCATCAACGATAATCTTACCTGAATCGGCATCGAAAGAGATATTCTGAAGTTCGGCATGGGGTACATGCGACGGCTGACGTGCATACCCAGGAGAGTCGGTCAAATCCGTTGACGACGCTGAAGGTGACCCCGAGCCGTCCATGTCACTAGGGACACCAGTTGAGGCTAAGAACGCCGACTTTTCGTTGGATCGTCGTGACCAGATCGAGGAAATCAGCGTAGAGGCCGCTGAGGGTGACGATGATAGCGTCAGATTATCGAGAGCGGTAGCAACATGCGGTGAGGAAGTCATGGGTAAATGTAGATGCGAATGTGAATGCGTATGTGAGATGATCGTGGCAGTCGAGAGCGATGAGTGGAGTGGAAAATAGGCTGGTCACGTGGTGGGAGAGAAACCTAAAGAATCGAGAGGCACCAGAATATCGAGTCAGTCCCAAGCTGAGGCCAAGTCGAGGCAGAACAAAGTTGAGGCAGATGCACCCAAGATGCCCTGCGGCTATCGAAAGAACCGGGTCAGGCATCGGCCCCGCAGCGGGTTTGAGGCATAATACAACAAAAATATTTACTACGCAACTTTCTCCCTCCTCCCATTGCTCCACAATCATCACCATGTCCCAACAAACTCTTGATACCTACTTTGCCAAGTGTGTATAGTCTCTTATTCGTGCGTCCATCTTATGATTATTTGCTAACCCTCATCAGAGTTGAAGAGCTCAAGGAAGTCTTCATTGACCGTCTTGCCCAAGCCGTTGCTATCCCCTCTATCTCCGCTGAACCCGAACGTCGTCCCGATGTCGTTCGTTGCGGTCACTTCATTAAGGAGCAATTAGAAGCCCTTGGTGCCACTGACATTCAAATGCAAGATTTGGGTATCCAAGAGGGTACCACTGACTTGAACCTCCCCCCCGTTGTCCTTGCCCGTTACGGTACCGATGCTAACAAGTTAAACATCCTCGTCTACGGTCACTACGATGTTCAACCCGCTTCGATGGAAGACGGTTGGTCCACTGATCCCTTCACTTTAGTCCAAGTCGACGACAAGTTAGTTGGTCGTGGTTCCACCGATGATAAGGGTCCCGTTATGGGCTGGCTTAATGTCATCCAAGCTCATCAAGCCGCTGATATCGAATTCCCCGTTAATTTGGTCATGTGCTTTGAGGGTATGGAAGAATACGGTTCCCTCGGTCTTGAAGAAATGATTGAACGTCAAAAGGATGATTACTTCAAGGGTGTTGACGCCGTTTGTATCTCCGATAACTACTGGTTAGGTACTGAAAACCCCGTTATCACTTACGGTCTCCGTGGATGTAACTATTACCAAATTACCGTTGAAGGTCCCGGTGCTGATTTACATTCTGGTCTTTTTGGTGGTATCGTTCACGAACCCGTCATTGATCTCTCCCACATCTTCTCCAAGTTAGTTACCTCCCAGGGTAAGATTCTTATCCCCGGTGTCCAAGAGATGGTTGCTCCCCTCACTGAAGAAGAAAATGCTCGTTATGATAACATTAAGTACGAATTATCTGATTTACACAACGCTACCGGTGGTAAGGAAGTTAACATCTGGGAGACCGCCAAAGAAACCCTTCAACACAGATGGAGATACCCCTCTCTTTCCATTCACGGTCTTGAAGGCGCTTACTCTCAAGCCGGCGCTAAGACTGTTATCCCCGCTAAGGTTATCGGTAAGTTCTCTATTCGTACCGTTCCCGATATCGACAGTGCCGCTCTTGATAAGTTAGTCATTGATTACGTTCACGCCGAATTCGCCAAGTTAAACTCCAAGTGTGTTGCCAAGTGTGAATTAATTCACGATGGTGCTTATTGGGTCTCTGACCCCAACAACTGGAATTTCACTGCTGCTAGAAAGGCTACCAGGGCCGTCTGGGGTGTTGAACCTGATTTAACCCGTGAAGGTGGTTCTATTCCCATCACCATCGCCTTCCAAGATGCTCTTAAGACTTCTTGTTTATTATTACCCATGGGTAGAGGTGATGATGGTGCGCATTCTATTAATGAGAAGATTAACGTCTCTAACTACATTGAAGGTACCAAGACCTTAGGTGCTTACTTACATTACGTTGCCGAAGGTAAGAACTAAATTTAGTCAAAAAACAAACAGAAACACCCACATATATGTAGACTGTATCAATATATTCATCTCAATTAAAAATGGACATTTATTTCTTTTTCATTATATCATTTAGTCAAAGTGGCCATACTGTTCCTTCCAGTATTGACGAACGATATGACCCTCGCCAATATTACTAATCTCCTTAACCTCCTCAGCCGATAATTCAAAATCGAAAATATCTAACGCTTCCTTTTGACGTTCGGCCTTTGAGCTAGTAGTGATGGGCAAAACACCAGTTTGATAAACCCAGCGTAATAAGACTTGACCTACAGATTTACCCTTAGCGGTAGCCAACTTCTCTAACAATTCATCTAAGGGTCCACCCTTACCGGCGGAGACGGGAGCCAGGGGTGAATAGGCTTCGACTAAAATATTCTCCTTTTGACAGAATGCGACAACACCTGGGGTTTGATTGGGCAAATAAGCATTGTACTCAATTTGATTAACTTGAGGCTTAACCTTGGCAATCTTAAGAATACGCTGCAAATCTTCAACGGCAAAGTTACTAACACCAATAGCGCGAGCCTTACCCTGTTCGTAAACGGATTCAACGGCTCTCCAAGCGTCTTCTAAAGATAATCCGTGCTTTTCAACACTAATAAAAGGAGCATGAATTAAATATAAATCCACGTAATCTAAGCCAAGTTTCTTCAATGAAGTATCCATTGCAGCATTAACGTCGCTAATATTCGCAATAACCTTAGTGGTAACAAAGATTGAATCTCTTTGACGTCCGACACGACGTAGGGCTTCACCTAATTCAGGTTCTGTACCGTAAATTTCCGCACCATCAATATGAACGAATCCATTATCAATTGCATCAACAATGGCATCAACAGTTCCATCGGCTAATCCAGTATCGGGATTGTCGGATCGCTTATACCATTGAGTGCCAGTACCGAAACCTACAGCAGGAATTTCAACTCCATTGCTTAATTTAATTGTAGGAATGCCCATTGTATATATTGTGTGTATGTGTGAGGGTATAAGAGGGAGCAAACTGTGGATGCGGATTCAGGCGGCCGGCTTAAATATCAATCCCCGCCAATTTGGGATATGACAAATTATGACAAATGATCAGTAATACACCGAATATTGCTTGATTACATATATTTTCGCTGCAATTACACACTACGGCCTCATCCAAGTCCGAAATTAAAACTTTAAAAGGAGAAAAAAACATTGGAGTTCAATCAATCGCTTCCAAATGTTGAAATTAGTAAAAAGATATCGTCACAGACAGGATTCGAACCTGCGAAGGTAAAACCCATTGCCTAAACTGCTTCAATCGAAGTCAATAGCAGGGCAACGCCTTAACCACTCGGCCACTGGGACTTGATATCGAAGCCCAACGGGGGGGTCGAACCCCCAACCTTGTGATGACTTTAATTCCAAATTTGGATTTTAAGAGTCACACGCTCTACCGATTGAGCTAGCTAGGCTGATTTTTAAAATTGACACAACTAAGTGTACATCAGGTATACGAGGGTGCCATTTTTCGTTTCTTATAAAAAGCCGATATATTTGAATGGAAAGAAGCTGATCCATTCGAAATCAATGGTAATTTTTAAAGAATTAATGATACGCCCGCCTCACTATTAACTAAATTTTATTTTAAAGCTTTTTAAGGAATGGGGAAACAGATATTTGACCTCTCTAAAGAATTTTGTGATTGCTAATTAGTACCTAAATAAGATGTTCGTAAATTGAAAATTGTTAATATACATAATAATGAGTAAGGATAAATTCTCATTAATTTTATAATTGCATTTAATTGAATTCAAAATTAATTCAAATATTCTTTAAAATTTATAAAACATAAATTGTGGCAAGAACGGCTTAAAACTAATAATGTTAAAGGATAGATTACTAAAATACTAATAACCCCCTCCTTTAGAAAATACCCTTTTTCTATTAAAATTCTCTCTTTCCTCTGATAACTTTAGTTTTTCTCTACGGTGGAAACAGGAGCTCATTATCACCTTTCTCACCTTCTAAATGTTAAATTCATTCCGAGCTCAGTTCCTCCCAACTGCCTCATCGTGCTTCAAATTCTTTACCATGCATACCTACACAAGAATAATACCTATTATTCCAATCAAGAAGAAAGAATCTGAAAAAATATAATCCAATACAATGTCACAGAATGCTTTAACGCCGGACCGACTATCGGTCCGACATTTGTTTCAATCTTCGTTTTTGATATCCCCTGATCCTATCTCGCAATCATTATATCTCAAATCATTACAAACCGCTTCAGCCAAGTCAATACTAATGCCCGAATCGGTAAGATCACGATTATGTTGTCCAGATTGCTTTATAAATTGGATCCCGGGATGGTCAGTTTCCATACGGATCCATATGTCCGGACAAGGAAACAATAAGGCAAGAAAACGAAAGACCAAGAAAACTGAGAAATCATTACAACGATTAACTGAGAAATTGAAAACGAGAGGCATTGAATATAAGAAAGAAAAATCATCATCATCTAAGATTATAAGGAAAAGAGTTCTCAGGTATACATGCTTGAACTGTGATGGCTATCAAGATTTTGAGTTACCAAAGGTATCAGAATTGAAGAATACTCAGAAACTGGTGACTCCCGAAGTAAATAATGTTACTTCTTCGTCAAAGAACTCGTCAGTAAAGATACCAGAAAACTCGAGCGCTAACGCCACTTTGTCAAATACATCAGAAAGTGCGAGTAAAAAACGAGCAAAAGTTAGAAAGCAATCATCGTCATTACAGCGGATGATGGCTAAAAAGAAAGAACAGAAAAGTGGTTCAAGCTTGAATTTAATGGATTTTATGAAGTAGTTTCGAGACAGATAGTTAATAAAGGAAAGATAATCGTTAAATGTATGTACGGTAAAGATAAATAAAATGTTTTAAAATGATGGACACCACCATTAAACGGTATTGACTTTTCCCGATATCGTGGGAGTAAAGATAGTGTTTTTCTTAAATCGCTTGAAGATTGATACTGGCTTCAGATTTTCATCTTCGAATGAAGAACTATTCAAAAATGCGTTATCATCAAAGCTTAACCCTATCGGCGAGGAGCCAATATTCTGCAGCTTGGTAGCTAATCTAGGACTTCTCCTTATGAACGCATCGTCCTTTTTAGCGGTATCCCAGAATTTATTCGTGCTTAGCAAACCCTTGCCACTTAAGGGAGATGAGATTAATTGAGGATTTGAGTACTTTAATTTTTTCTGAGGTGTGCTTGGGGGTGTAAGAAGACCCAAAACTTCGCCTTTAAATGGCAGTTTATTTTCTTTATATATTCCGTCAGAAAGAATTCTTTTCTTTGCCGAGAAGGTAGGAAGTTTGGTTTGGACTGAGAAGAAGTTCGGTTGTCGTGATTTCAAATCCTTAACCCATTCATCACAATCACATTCGACATGATAGTCGATAATGCCATCCCAAATGCTTTTAGAAACTTCAGTTTTATTGATAAATATTACCAAACCACCTTTGTCCTTCACCCGTTTTGCTGCATCCCGTACTAATATTTTAATACCATGAACTTTCAAAGATGTACCTAGAATGATCAAACAATCTGGGCCTGATTTGAGGTCGGCATTAGTACATTTGCTAATGGTATCACCATGTGGATGCTCTTCACCATATAGTACAATATTGGGTCGAAGAAATCCAATGCGAGTACTTCTCTTTCCGGAATTGATTCTAGTTTCATTGGCTAACGTACAGCTTGGACATGCAACTATTTCGCCCTTATCCAAAGAAGATTCCATTTCTTCTCCCCATTGAAACTCCTTAGAGCAATTCATACATTTCAATGTATGTATATCACCATGCAATTGTAGCACGTCGAGCTTTTTCCAGTCTTTACCTACACCTAAATTGAGGCCCTCTTGAACTTCAAGACCATCGATATTTTGAGTATAACATCTAAGCAGCTTATTTTTGTCCTTCAAAAGCTTGATGAACTTATGTGTAGGAGTTGAGTGAGCCCGTTGAATGCACTTCCGTAAAGAGGTCATAAATGTGAAGAATAAACTAGTACTTTCAGGGCTTCTGAAAAGGACAGTATCAAACAAATCTTTCCCTTTCACAACGGAACTAGGATACTGATGCTTGACCATATTGTAAAGACCATCTGAAGAACGGAAGTCAGGAATCCCGGCGTTACAAGACACACCAGCTCCGATTACAACTAGTGATTTCCGAGACTTTACAATTGATTTTGCTATTGTGTCTAACAGATTCTTTTCACCCAAATCGGAAGTATTTAGTGATAATTTGATTGCCATGGTTGTGTATGTTTTAGGATATGAAATATTCTATACAGAAGCGATTGTTATGGATAAAATACAAAATTTAATTACGCGTCTTAACGTGTCGTGACGTGTCACGACGTGCCACGACGCGAAATTGGGATCATCTTTGCCCCCAATATTTTTTTTGAAATCATAGGATTAATTAATATTTATAAAGTGTTAAAAAATATGAATAAATATTACTAAGGAATAGAGAAGGAATATATTGTCAAGAAAAAGGCGTAGAGTAAGAAATGGAATAAAAAGTGAGAGTGCATGTGCGAATGAGTATTGAAAGAATATATAGGAAGTGCGAGTATTCAGTAAATCCCTCTTTATTCTCGAGTCAATGGCCTTTCAATATAAAATTATCAGTTTCCCATTATTTTATATTAGAAAAAGCGGCAGTTTATGATTCAGCTTTATTGCTGTGCTTCTTAGATGCGAATCTCTACAGTCCGTTTAATTATTACTTCCTTGGTAAATTGAACCTGATATTCAACTCTATGATTTCTATCGTAGGCCCTCTAATACGCGTTTAATATGTTTATTACTACAAAACGGTATAGCGATTTTTATTAAACACAAAAGAGTGTTGATATTCCGAAAAATCACTCAGCTAAAACCAAGAACGCGCATAAACCTAATGATTATCATTCAGGGCAATATGCGAGTTGATTTATCATTAAACATGTTTCATCTCTAAAGGTTGAACTCAAAATAATCAGTCTGAACCTTCATTCTCTCATTATTTATAAAATCAAGACTTTTAGAGTGATTTGCCTGTAAACAGAATGCACTACTAGACGGAATTTGACGGGATTCAAATTGGATATATAACTAGTCTAATATAAACCTCCCTCTCTGTAACCTCGTTATCATCCATTTCGGTGCGCTTACGGATTTCTTTCTTCTTTGCACATATCAGTACGGGATATTAAAATAACATATATTACTATAGACAACATCAAATATAGTTTATTAAAAGGTTAAATAAGACAGAAACGATTGTACTTTTAAAAAATAGGAGTCCGACTTGTTCTCAAAATAGTAAACCAAATAATTTAGATTAAAATATCCGCACCACCGCTGTTGATATCTTCAATTTCAGCAGCTTCTAAGGCACTGTATTGAAATCTAGTGGGTAAATCTCTTCTAAGGAAATATTCACCAGCGCCGGCGGCGACTGGGCCCTTGGAAGTAGAGGATTTGAACGCAGCGGTACCTAGGGGTCCATGTTGCTGAGCTCTAAGTCGGTATTGAGTAAAAGAATCGGGAAGTTTGCCAGGAGCTTCAGAATGAGTACGGGGTGTTATATCAGGAGAAGCTATACAATTGGAAGATACTTGTTAATAAAATGAACTCAATTAGTATGAAAACGGAGTTTTCCGAAGCCATATCCCTTCATTAATGGGGCAATATGCTTATCAATTGATCATCCTTGAAAACCTCTGAGAGTAACAAATAAATTCTAACTTACCAGACATCACGGGATGGGCTCTCTTACCCAAGAATTTGATTAAAGGAGAATGCACATGCTTGGCGACTTTGGTAAGGTTCATGATTTCTGTTTATGGTTAGAGGGCAGATTAAAAGCAGTGATATAAATCTGTAGGAACAAAACATCATACGACGAAAGACAACCCTAACCCTTTGCAATTGTAACTTGTGATCTTGAAGTTTCCCGAACCAGAGTTAATATATGGGATCTACTACATGATTTTTCCCACTTCAACATTTAACTCAGGACTAAGGATACTCAAGCAAGCATATGAGTTAAGATTAAACTTCCTATCTGCTACGATACATCATCAACAATTACGTACGTTATTTACTGATAGAGATATAATCAAGACCCGAACTCAAACTCTGAATGATAAAGTTACTGATACTGTTGATCCGATAAAGGAGACTAGATCAAATAAATTCAGTACAAACAATGAACAATCGGTGCTTAAAGAAAAATCTTCTGTACACAAATATGCCACGTTGGCTCAGGGCATAAAGTGGGTTACGGAAAAGTCCAAGATATTCATCTCATTCGATCTTGAACATTTTGAATTTAAACCCACATGTCTCACCGAAATAGGTATAACTGTTTATGATCCTTACGATAAGAAATGGGATCAAATCAATCAACAGATGATTTTCCCACGATTTAGGTCGTCACATCTTATCATCGATGAACATAAGAAGCATAGAAATGGAAGATTTGTACCCGATAATATGTTTAACTTTTTATACGGCAAAAGTAACGTTATGAGACAAAAGGCAGCGATTCGCTCGTTTGTTAGTATCATTAATCACTATCACGAAAAATTTCCAGGAGATGTGGTTTTTGTCGGACAACAGTTAGCGGGTGATATAGCCTTTTTGAAAAAAATGGGAATTGAAGTACACAGTGACATTCCAATTCTTGACACTGAGAGATTATGGAAAGAAACAAGACCTGAGGGTAGTTCAAATTTAGCTCATATACTACAGATACTTGAATTACCCCATTCATTTATACACAACGCCGGTAATGATTCTTATTATACATTGATGGCGTTATGCTGTTTATGTGATCCAGCAACTAGACTTTTGTATAAATTGGATTTACCAATAGTAACAGAATTGCCAGAATCTCACGAGAATATCTCGAAATCACAAAGAAAGCGTTTGAAAGCTTTCATCCCTAGATTTGAGAATGTGGAAACATCAAACGAGGTTCTTCACAAGTTTTTCAAATAAAGGAATTAATCATAATGACAGCGGACATTCTCATTTTTTTGGTATAAACTCAATCTCTTGTATTTACCGTAGAAAATTAATAAGTAAAGATATAAGGAATGTGTTAAATATTGGTTTCAATACACCCTTATCTTGATTCAACTATCGCTCTATAGATCTATATTATATCGAAGTAAAACCATTATTTTATGTACCATAATAAAGTCTTTTTGTAAATTTTGGTATAAAGGTATATGACGATGCAATGCTATTCCCTTTTCTGCACGTATCGTGCATAACAAAGCCCTCCCATACCCTTCACATTAACACATATTCATTTTCCATCCTCTTTGGTTCTGAATATTGGAAAGAAAAACAATGACGCAGATAACAAAATTCGGAAAATTTATTGTCACAGAGCAAGTATGTATATTTATATAAAAAATATTAGCTTCGTCTTACTAACCTCAGTAGGTATTCTTTGTACGTTTCTTCACTCTCAAGTTAGCGTGACCGCATTCGAACGAACGAACTCGAGCGAAGCGAGAGTGAGTGAGTGAGTAAGGTGAGTGAGTGAGCATTAATACTAAATAATCTAATTTTTATTTAACACAGGAAACAAAATACTCATTCGCTTTGGTTAATCTAAAGCCTATCGTTCCTGGCCATGTAAGTAGATCGAGAACTAAATCATCTTTCGCAAAAGTGGCATCTGAATGCTTGTGGTTGTAACGGTGAGAATGAACTTCTTGAGCCTTGGAGATAATAGCACAAGCGAGGTTATGAGTGTTTTTAGACGGACTACGGAGATGAACGGGTCGGTACGAATAGTATCAAGATGTGTGGGGAAATTAGAAGGGCCACGAGGTTCAAAGCCATAATTGGTAAGGAATGGTGAAAAACCAGTAGCTCTTGAAAGGAGCCATTTAAGGCGAAAAAAGCATTGGGGAGGAAGCGTACCATGGCGAGGGAAATGCCCAACGTGGAGATTAAGATCTTAAGGTAAACACCAACCATGAGATTAAAACGTTCGACTTGGCGATACCAACTGGTCTGAACGTTTGCCAATGTTTGATTTCAAGTTTGTTCATCTTCCCTTAGTGTCGCCGCCGATACCTTATCTCGGCATCCGGACTATGGCGCTGCTCCTGAAGATGCTAAGGGAGTTGTAGTTCTCCCTCTCGAATGCTAGTTGAAACTTCCTCCTCTCACCGCTCCACATGCTGCCATCGCCGCTAACTCCTTAGCCCTTGGCCCGCGTTCTGAATTTCTTCATATGGTTTCTCCTTACTCCATTCAGACTATTTCACCATTAAACCCGCCGTCCTTAAACGTAGCTCCGCATCATTTACCTGACCGAGTTGTCATTGAACTACGCGAACCTGTTATTACGGATTCATTCTGAGATCATCGCGTCTCTTCAAGCTGGCTCCTCGACCCGTTTCTCTGACTACTACAATAACGTCTCCTTTATTTTCTTTCGCGCCTTTAAGCTCTAGCTACACTCATGCCATTCGAGAAAACAGAACCGAATTGGTACTGTTTTTTCCTCCTTTCTTGATTCCCTAGCAATTCACTAACTAATGACTATTTAGGTAATGGTCTGTCCATTAAGATCAGTTACAAGATTAAAAGATCTCAGCGATGATGAGTCGATCGACTTCTTCCTTACTATCCAAAAGGTTTCACGTGTGATAGAAGATGAGTTCAAAGCACAAGGCCTGAATGTGTCGATTCAGGATGGCCCATTGGCAGGGATGTCCATCCCGCACGTTCATGGCCATATCATACCTAGGATAGAGAAGGACTTACCTCAAATCGATGATGTCTACCGCCGACTTGAAGATGAATCTCAGGATTTAGAAAAGCAATTCGACGAGCTTAAACAGATCTACAGAAGTGATGTATCAGGTCAATTGGTACCCGATACGAGCGAGAATAAATGGCCAAGAACTGTGTCCGCAATGACACAAGAAGCTCAAAGACTGAGGCAATTATTTTTACAAAAAAACAAACTGTAAAGCAAGCTGTAAATTATTTTTAGATAGATTTTGATTATGACATTTTTATTAATCAAGTATGTACAAATAAAGAGATGATAGAAGGCACTAAATTAAAAGTCGTGGTTTTTTGGCAAACAAAAGCGTGAAGGAAATTAAAAAAAACGCCAAAGAACCGATTGTTAAATTAAGTGAGCTGAAGTGGAGCATATCGACAAGGGTCTGAATTAGTATTCAGGGTTCAATTTAGCATCAATTGAATTCTTATTTTCTTCCATCTTGATTCTATGTTCAGTACGTTGAGTTCTTAAGAAAACAGACATATTTTCCTTTCTCTTTCTTTCACCACCCCAACTCTTCTTACCACGCTTAATTTCCTTGATAGGTTCACCAAGGGACATCTTGTATCTGTTGTTGATGATGTATCTTCTGAGCCTTGTATCAATACCTTTTTCTTTCATTTCCGCCGAGGTCATGCTCATTAGTTGATCCCAGTTTTCAAAGTTATCTGCAGTTTCGGGCGCATCTCTACCAATTTTCTTGAGGAAGGCGCTGGCATCAGGAATATCAGCCGTAGTTTGAGGAACTGAAGCAAGTCCGCCCTTCTTGAAGGCTATGGAACTTGTAAATGACTTTTGTTGTGATAATAATGATGCAGGCTTGCTACCAAATAATTTCAATGAGCCGGTTAAGGCAGATGCTATTCTTCGTGACAACATCGTTCGTATTCTATATTGGAATGGGTGGACGCCGATAGCTTTAAGAGACCTTTGATATCAATGTGCCTCCCGGATCCGATTGAAGAATATAGAAAAGTTAAGATCTAAAGGACTGTAATATACACACAAAATAATACTGGGGCTGGGATATAGTATGATCCAACATTTGATAATATATCATGACATAATGGGCATAGCATCACTTACAACCATCATGCAGCATGGCGGTACACCCCTTTATCTGACAATCAATCGGCAAGATGGAAACTGAGAAGCATTCAGGGTAGGTTGACCGGAATATAATTTTTGAACATTTTTCTCCTTTTAATTACTAACAATTGATACTCTAGTCCCCATTTTGCTCTCTGGAATGTTCCACTTTATCGGCGATTGCAAACGCTAGCAATTGTGTGGCATGTCTTTAGCGTACCGCTATTCTGCTCACTATTTTGCTTTTGTCTTTCGCTGCCACCAACCTGGCCATTTATGATTATCTACCTCGTAAGTTTGAATTCGAAAGAGTAAAATTTTAATTCATATCACAAACTAATAACAACAAAGATTTATTATTGTTTTGATGGGAGTCCCTCGGATGGCTCTTCGGCGTTCAGAGCATCATTTTGGTTCCGTTCGTTACCTTTATGGACATGGTTCGCAGGATATTTCCCCATTCGACTTCACAAGACTGTAGATCTTCCACCAACACACGAGCCTTGCACTTCCTTGGAGGAATTGGCTGAAATAGTAGAAAATATTCGAAAACAAACTAAGTGGTCAGTTCATGTTGTTGGATTAATCTTCAATTTCTTTTACAAAATCTATGACGTTTTTTCTTGGATTTTCAGTTCTAGAGAGAAAACTCTAGAAGATGAATATGACCACTTTTCGAAGGATTCTCGATATATGAAAAAGACAGGGAAGCGATATATATTTGGTTATCACCCACATGGTATTGTAAGCATGGGTGCTTTCGGAGGAATAGCAACGGAAGGTGAGTATAATATGTGACATAAAATAACAGGGCTATATTTGATTCTAACTTGAAAAATTTAGGTGCTGGATGGTCGAAAATTTTCCCCGGAATTTCAGTTTGTCTCATGACATTAAATGAACAATTCAAAGTTCCTGTGAGTTATTCAGAGTGATTATGTAACACGAGATGAATTTAGTATTAACTTATGTTCAAAGTTTCATCGAGAATATTTAATGACATTAGGATTAGCATCAGTATCCAAAAAATCCTGTATATCTTTATTGAAACAGTTCCGCTCAATTTGCATCGTAATCGGTGGAGCACAAGAGGCCCTGCTTGCTAGACCCGGCGTCATGGACCTTGTGTTAAAGAGAAGGTCAGGTTTCGTAAGAATAGCTGTCGAATTGGGTAATGTATCCTTAGTTCCGGTAGTGGCATTTGGTGAAAACAGTATCTATGAGCAAGTTCCAAACAAGCGAGGAAATACTTTGTTCAATATTCAGACAAACTTTAAGCGGATTTTTGGATTCGTTTTGCCCTTTTTTTATGCAAGAGGCATTTTCAACTACGATTGGGGATTCATTCCTTATAGAAGACCTATAAATATTGTGATAGGCGAACCCATTGATATTCCCAGTACTTATGAACTAAGAAGTACCGGACGCAGCACGAATGAGTTGGTTGAAATATACCACGCCTTATACTCAACTTGTTTGAAAAAACTTTGGGATGATAATAAAGAGAAATACGGCCACACAGAAGAATTGCAAATCGTGGAATAGTTTTGACAATTTTTGTTTTTACCATCAGCGCTTGCTCTTTGAAGGTCAAACTTTGTAAACCAGCTTTACAACTTGATTATAACGTAATGTTCTAATAATGATATGTATATATGTAGATATATATATATTTATATTTATAGATTTATATTTATTATATTTAGAGTGATTATATCTATGCAAACAACACTTAATTCTCGTCTTCACTCATTTCACTATCACTATGATCTTCGCTCATCTCATCATCACTGTCATCTTCGCTGCCATCTTCGCTCATTTCGTTATCACTGCCGTCGCCGCCAATAGCCTCACCTAAAGTGATTTCATAGTTTAATCCTTCAAAAAGGGTTTTAAGATCTTCAGCCTTACCAGGGTTACAAGCGATAAAAGCGATAGAGCTTTCAGAGCTGAATAATTTGACAAGATACTTCTTCATCGCGTACTTAATATCATCCTTGGTGACACCATGAAGTAAAGCCATGAACTTGCTATTGAAATCAGCACCTCTTTTCTTTAAAACATCATTGAGATAAAGTGCCAAGGAGGCATCAAAACTATTACACTCCGACTTGGCGATTGAATTAACAATACTACTCACGGCACCCTCCACTAAAGAATCTTCAAGCTCAACCGAACCATCAGCAAAGCCTAAGACTTGGTCACGAGCGACAATAACAGCTTTACCGGCATCGGAACCTCTATAAATGCCAAAAACGATTCGTCCGGTTTCAACATCTCTGTGAAGATTAGCACCATAGGCTAGACCTGTACCACGAATACCACGCCAGAAGGGACCCTCAACACATTGCATATATTCGCATGCGACAGCCAAGGCCGGGATATCTTGGTCGAGATACTCACTAGGGCCAGCAGTAACCAATGACAAAAAGGTAGATTCAGTGGCAGGAACAGGAGAGATATAAGCCTTACGCGCAAGAGAAATGCCATCCTCCGAACGAACTGAGATAGTTCTGGGGACAGGAAGCAAAGTTTCAGTCTTTAAAGCTGAACTCTTCTTGACGAAATTAACCCAGGGCTTGAGAGGGCTTTCTAAAGACTCAATATCACCTGATACAACAACCCGGAAATTATTACTAACAAATAAGTGTTCACGTATATTTTCTAAATCCTTTAAAACATTAGCGTAATTAGCTGAAAGGCTGCTTGACAATTCTTTGTAAAAAGGTTCACATTCCAAGAAATCCTTAGATTTACAAAGTGATCTATCATCCAAAAGAAGTCTATTCATCGCCGAAGCCATAATAGATTCACCTTCACGTTTACGTTCGGGAATTGTATTAACGTATTTCTCAGCCAAAATTTGTAAACGGTGTTCATCGAAAACGGAATTCCAGAAACCACGCTGAATCCATTCAATAGCCTTATCATAATTTTCCCTCTTAATTTGAAACTTAACTGAAATAAGTTCTTCAAACTGACCACCAATACCAGGATAAATTGAATGGTACACTGTATCACGGTTAATTGAATTAATCACTTCTTCAGAGCTGAGCTCAGTCCCATCATCAAGCTTCATAGGTAAAGTAAATAACTCTGTAAGAATACCTTCAGTATAAGCCAAGAGTTCCTTTGGAATGGCGAACGAGGACATAAAAATATCAATTTTAATGAACTTAGATTCGAAATGATTAAAATGAATGGATATAGGTAACTCTTCATGATCGGCCAAGTCCTGGTCAATTAAATTTTGTAAACCATTATGCATCTTTCCACCGCACTCCTTTATAGCAGTACCAGCTCTAGCAGAGGGGCTTGTAATGAATCTGATATTTGCGGGATTAGGAGATGCAATGCTAAATACAATTTCATCAGGGATCTTTTCATCATTGATAGCCTGAGCAACATCTAGTTTTTCCTTTAATTTCGACAAACCTTCAACACCCTGAACCTTCTTGAGAGTATCATCACGTTCCTTATTTTCATGTTTAATCGTATGATACAAATCAGGTGAAGGGACACCAAGAATAGATACACGAGAGTTTTCGACAAACATTGCTCTAAGAAGATCACTCCATTGCTCTGATGTCCAAGTCATGAGCATATCGTATTCATCCAAAGTTTTAGCATTAGCGTACAAATCTGAACCGTCTTTCTTACCATAAAGGAAATCAGATACAGCGACTAAAGCCAAGGTTTCAGCAGAGTTTTCACATGAAAGAATAGCTTGACTTCTTTCTCTTTCAACACACTCACGAATCTTGATGAGATTAATTTGATCAGGGGTTGAATGTCCCATCAATATTCTGAAGGCTTCTTTCTCACATTCTTCCAACTTTTCAGTAGGAACATTGTTGAACATAAAATTAAGACCAGTATGAAGGTAATCATCAGTATAATACGAAATATCAGTAGCAAGGGGGTCTTCAACTTCAACAAGTTCCTTTTGAAGAACTGATGCACCACTTTCAGATAAATAATTGCCAAGAATATCAACGGCGACATTATTGATTATATCCCTGTTATGAGGACCTACCCAAGACATAAGAACCTCACCAAAAGATGTATCCTTCTCGGGGAAAGAAACTCGACTAACTATTGAATCGGCGAGTTTATACTCATTCTTAGTGTCAACGAATTCCCGAGGATTCGCAATCTTAGGTAAAGGCGCAATCTCGCTGTCAACTTTGAGCATAATTTCCATCAGCTCGTTTTCTTCAACCATACCAGTTACGATAACGCAAAGGTTATCAGGTCTATATCTGAGTTTATGGAAGTCTTTGATAGTGTCATTTGTTAATACACGCAAGTTTCCCATTAACCCACCGGTTTCACTACTGAAAGGACTTTCTTTACCGTAAAGGATTCTTTGACTTTCAAGTCCCATCAAAGAGTAAGAAGTGTTTTCAACACCTTGCATTTCCGAAAAAACAACACCTTTTTCTTTACCTTGGCCATCAACGTGGTAAACTTCTGTCATGCAAGCGCTATCAGTTAGTGTAGGGTGAAGAATATGATCGAGATAAATAGGTAATAACGAGTTGAAGCCTTCCCATCCAGCTGTTTCGAGAGTGTATACGGTTTGATCAACACCAGTCCAAGCATTAGTAGATGAGAAAAGTCTATTACCTAAAATGTCTAAAAGACCCTTATAAGGATACTTCTTAGATCCCATGAATACCAGATGCTCTAATGTATGAGGAGTACCGCTATCATTATTAACTTCAGATGCCACAGCGAAGTAACCCTCCACTACAGGGCTTTCCTTTTTGAGTAATACCACCTGGAGACCAGTTCTCGCAGAGATCCATTTTGTCACATTAGTAGCTGAATATTCAGTCTTGAATGACACAAGCTTTTGGAAGGTACCGAAGCTGTCAGGAGATGAGGAGCTTAAAATCGACGAAGAAAGAAAGCCCGCCATTTTACGTTTAAGAGTTTGCAGAAAATTGATGTTCAAAATGGTCGAAGAGTTGGGAACCCTTCAAAAAAATCCAGATAAATATGTACACCTTTTTTAGAAGTGGCTTACAATTTGTGTATTGAAAACCTGATAATGGGAGATCTGGCGTTCCTAACGCGCCGTTCACGTGATTCAATGAAAATACACATACATATGTTATCCTCGCACATAATTTATACATATACACAAACATTATTATAAACATTCGACAATTTTGACCGCAATGGACGCTTCATCAACACATTTAGACGAGCTACAATGGAGATCACCCGAATGGATTCAAGCGTTTGGTTTGAGAACTGACAATGTTTTGGAATACTTTGCTCAATCACCATTTTTCGATCGTTCATCAAATAATCAAGTTTTAAAGATGCAGAGTCAGTTTAACGAGAATCTTCATACAAGAACGGATCTACACAAGGAGTTACAGAATATGAAGGGTGTTGAATTTGTTATTTCTTTCAGTAGGGAGCCTGAACTATGGATTATTAGGAAACAAAATCGGCTTAGTCCTCAAGAAGGTGAGTTTATGTGAATGATTATACTCATTTCTCTCTTTTTCACGTGCACGGGCTGGGATCATACTAACTCTTATGATTTGCTAACTGTAGTCAGACCGATATCTACATACTTTGTTGTGAATGAGAATATTTACATGGCTCCTGCTGTGTTTTCAGTTATACAATCACGTCTGGTAGGTTTTTAAATTTGTCCATTACCATTGGACTGGGAGATAAAATGATCTAAGTTACTAACTTTCTTTTCTTTAACGCTACTTTAATAGTTAAGTACTGTTTTGTCTTTACGTCAAGCATTGGACCAGGCATTCTCATTACCCAACTACTCTCCTTCTCAAGGGTACACATACTACAACCAAGAACTAGATGTGAATGATTCTACAGTTACTACAGCACCACCAGTTATAACAAAAAATATCAATACCCCTGCCCCAAAGAGGCGTACTTCTGTTCAAAGAAAGAAAATACAATCTGCACCCCCTACACCTGCACCTGTTGTCCAACCTACTATGGATCATGCTAGTAGACTAGCTGAAGAGGTTTCGATGGATAGAGCTTTATCATCAGCGTTGTTCACGTCGACGGTATATTTGGATGATATGCCTCCAATTACAACACCCAACCCTGGTCACAATGCCCCTGTAAATATGTTTAATGAACAGGGTACGTCTTTTGCTCACGGCTCAGGTTCTGAAGCTGTTGCACTTAAGGCCGTCAGAGGCCGCACGATCCCCAAACGTGGTAGAGGTAGTAGGTGAATAATTTTTGGCCTATTAGGATCCGTCTTTTGTATATTATATCTAATTTGATCGGGATTAATACTGTCTTGCGATATTATAAATTCGTATTTCATTTACATGACAGTATTGGTTAGCTCAATAAACAGGAAATCTCTATATGGCGATATGAATGTGTATTTTTTTTCTTCGTTTCTCTAAATGACTATTCTTTACATACCGAATCTAGTAAATATAATTATTAATATTGATATACTTCACTTAGGGTCTAATCTTAAAATTCGATAAACCGTCAGCTGGATTCATTTTCGATTACATAATAAATTTCGGCGATTAGCTGCAGCGTACAATAGGCGGGCAGTCCGTAATTTTTATTTTTCTATCTCAATATTTAAACCGATTCATAATATTCGATTCAAATATGAGTTACAACGAAGATGGTATACCCCAACTGGTTGATACCAGTGTCGAAGAAGTATCTCAATTGGCTGATACTGTTTCTGGTAAAATATCAGAAGACTCTAAGTTCAATAATGAAGACAATGAAGTATGTACCGTAATGCTATTATTCTTTGTATTGATTCGATAAACTAACCTTTATTAACCTTTTCAAAGACTAAAGTTCCAGTTACTATTGTCACCGGTTATTTAGGTAGCGGAAAAACGTTAGTATTCTTTGTTTTCGTTACTTCCGATTATCTATTTTCTAATTGTTATTTGTATATAGAACATTGTTAAACTATATCGCCACTCAAAATGAGAAAAAGGTAGCCATTATTTTGAACGGTAAGCGCTGATGTTTGATGTTTTTTATCTCCCTATTTGATAAGTCAAAAGATAATGACATTTTACTAACATGGCTAATTTCTGAACACTTAGAATTTGGTGATTCTGCGGACGTCGAAAGAGCGCTTACGGTTCACTCTGGTTCAACAGCTGAAACCAAAGTATCTCAGACTGAATGGCTAGAACTACCGAATGGCTGTTTATGCTGTACGGTTAAGGACATGGGTGTACAGGCCATTGAAGATCTTATGAAACGACAAGGTAAATTCGATTATATTCTGTTAGAAACAACTGGTATCGCTGATCCAGGCCCCATTGCCAATATTTTCTGGCTTGATAGTGCTTTAAATAGTTCAGTTTATTTGGATAGCGTAGTTTGCGTTTTAGATGCTAAAAATATTGAAAAGAATTTACAAGATGTGACTGTTGATGACCATGATCACGCTGGAGGTGAAAAGATTGAAACTTCTACCGCTTGTCTTCAAATTTCTCATGCTGATATTGTACTTTTGAACAAGATAGATACAATTGAGACTGAAGAAGATTTAATCAGAATCAAAGATAAGATTTTAGAGATTAACTCATTGACAACAATTATCGATACTACTTATTCGAGAGTTAGCCTTGAAGATATCTTAGATAGACATGCTTATGATGACGAAAAACAACTTGAACAAAATGGGAGAGATGGAGGAAAGTTATTCTTAAGATCAGAGTTAGAAAAAGTGGAGGCAACCATCAAATCATTGAAATCAAGAAAGAAGAACACTGTTGATCATGATCACGATCACGGGGAACATAATTCACACGAAAAAACTGGATGGCATGATCATAGAATCACCACTACCTGTCTGTCATTTGACTCCCTTGTCACTATTGAACAATTGGAGAAGATTGAGTCATGGATTCAAAATTTGCTATGGGAAGGAAATCTCGGGCTTCTTGGTTCCTCTGATGTTGATGGTGCTACTAGAAATATGGATATTCACAGATTGAAGGGATTATTAATCCAAGAAGATGATTCTGGTGAATTAAATTATCA
Source organism: Nadsonia commutata (assembly GCA_030563525.1). Taxonomy (NCBI): domain Eukaryota; kingdom Fungi; phylum Ascomycota; class Dipodascomycetes; order Dipodascales; genus Nadsonia; species Nadsonia commutata. The sequence continues at coordinate 117,362 of JAKUCD010000024.1, forward strand.
TATTATTCAAGGTGTATGTGAGACATACGAAATTATTCAATTAAAACTTAACACAGAGGAAGAAAGAGAAAAGCTAAGAGATATTAGCGGAAATAAAATTGTGCTAATTGGTAAAGGGTTGCAAGAAAATCTAATCACCGAAAGTTTCACCAAATCTACTCATATATCTTTAAAATAGAGAAAATCCAGAATATTTTTATATTAAAGTGAGCTAAATATATAATAGATAATTGTATTTTATAAAATGATCATTTTTTTTAATTCTCAAAGAGAATCTCATTTGTTCTTCTCACGAGTTGCTTCTGCGAGGGTGTTAAGCCACTATCACTAAAACCTTCTTTACCCAAGCCCATTGCCATCAAGCCTTGCTTTGACAAAATAACCTCTTCACTCACTTTTCCAATAAATCCTGATTCACCAGGACCAAAAGGATCAGGAAAATCGGGAGGTGGGGCACCATTCTGGTTGAATGCCTTTCTCTGTTCAACTAAATATTGTACATTTGCCTCGGACAATGGTGTAGCAGGGATATACATAACGCTTGAATCACCCTTACCGTTATGCTCAGGTTCTACCGCGTGAATAGTATCGCAATGCCATACTACATAATCACCAGGTTGAACTTGAGGAAGCGAGACCATTGTACGCTCAAGTTCAAGATGAGGGTGTGATAAAACATTAAGTTCTTGAGCGGCACCAAGAGAAGTATTAGGGAATCTATTGGTCGGACCAATGAATTCCCAATTGCTTGGATCAAGATTCAAGGGGTTGTTATCCTTTGCACCGAAAAAGGGTCTTAACAAAACATAAGTAGTACTGTATTTAATGAGAGGGAAAACCTTCAAGGTACCCTCATTAGGACCAGTATTTGACATTGAAAGCCAGCCTTGAAACATTCTGAACATAGTGCAACCACCAGCACATTCATACAAATTAGCTTGTACACCCTGGCGATTACAATAGTCGAAAGCATCATAATTTTCCCAATTTCCGTTCTTGAGAATATCCTCGTAACACTTTCGGTATTGCAAATCCTCCCATCTTTCAATAGACCCTGCATCGATATGAGGACCAAGGGTAAATCGATTATCGCCTGGTTGACGAATTCTGAGACGATCAGCGTAAGCCAAGGGCAAGCTTGTAATAAGAGGAGCTGATTCATCTGAGGTGTGCCATAAATTCATAACTGAAGCCTGAGCAGCAATAAGTGAAGGATGTGATCTAGCTTCTAACTGGGATTTAGACCAGTATAATTCATAAACAGTAGGCTTATCAGCAGGGAAAGCGACTAAGTTGGGATTTTGCTTGATATAATCTTCGGCATCAAGTTTCCATTGACGGGCTTGATTCTTGGGAATCACATTTCGAATTACTGCCGAACCACATCTTCTAATTTCTTCAGAAATAGTGGCATTAAAAGACTTGATACCAGTTTCAGGGTTAGTAACCATATCATTTTGCCAGTCGACTACTGGAATAGTTGCATTACCCAATTCTTTGATTCGGGATACTTCTTTTTGTAGCTTTGGTAACAAAGATTCCCAAGATGACTTGATCAAATCCTCTCCGCCATCTTTCAGAATATCCTTTTGTAATTCGGTAAATCTTTCGGGAAGATCTTTATATGCGATGTTATTTAATGAAGGAAAGACGGCCGAAATGTCTTTCTTTTGTGATTTTGCTTCTGTGAGGCTAATCATAGTTATGTTGTGTTCGTTTGCTGAGCGGCTGAAAGAGTAGTGTTATATGAATTATTGCTTTTATAAAATTTAAGAATAAAACCAAGAACCGGGATGCCTGTGGAAATAAAACACAGTCTGATTTTAAGTAGACTACGAGAACAAGAGCGAGAAATACAGCTGCTTATATATATTTTTTGAAAAAAAGCCCCCCACATCTATGAGTATCGTTTTCATGCATTGAAGCGATAGGATTAATACTACCCAATGCGGAAATATGGATGTTTTATTTATGAAAGAGGAAATGCAATTTTCCGGAGAAGCGGCGCGCCTCAACCCTTCTGATCTGTACCCGCTATAGGGTTGCGACCCATGACCATCAGATCCCAATGGAACCGTGATCGTGAGTTTTTCTAAATATAAGGGTGCTTCCCAATTCAGAATTGACATCCACGATTATTTAATTACTAGATTAATGGTTTGGACAAAATTTATTGTACAAGGAAAGAATTTTTAAAATAGTTTGTTTCTTAAGAGTGTGGTTACCCTACTCTATATTGATCACGTGACCTGAATGTTCCGTGTGCTGTCGATATCCTCAGAGTGGGCCGAACTTGAGACGACCCCTTTCCTCGAAACCACAACGATTGTAAACAAACTTCTACATGGAATTTGTAAACGAAGCAATCGAATATATTTCTAACATGAAGTTATCGACCTCCATTCTCATTTTCGTTTCTACGATTTTTCTTTTATTCGTTGCCAATGGTAATGCTACCAGGTCATCGCAAGAACCTGGTGATGAAACCATAACACATAAAGTTTACTTTGACCTTAAACAAGGTGACCAAGATCTTGGTCGTGTTGTAATGGGACTTTATGGTGCTGCTGTCCCCAAGACTGTCGAAAACTTCCGCTCTTTAGCCGTCGGCGACAAGGGTTTCGGTTATCAGGGCTCTGCCTTCCACCGTGTTATCAAGAACTTCATGATTCAAGGTGGTGACTTCACCAATGGTGACGGTACTGGTGGTAAGAGTATTTACGGTAACAAGTTTGCTGATGAAAACTTCTCCTTGAAGCATACCAAGCCCGGTAAGCTCTCTATGGCTAACTCTGGTAGAAATACTAATGGTTCTCAATTCTTTATTACAACCGCTGTTACCTCATGGTTAGATGGTAAGCACGTTGTTTTCGGTGAAGTTGTTGAAGGTATGGATATTATCAGAGTTATTGAGAATACCAAGACTAATTTCAGAGATAAGCCCGATCAAGATATCGTTATCGTCAATTCGGGTGAAATAGTTGAAGAGACCCCTGTTGAAGAAAAGGTTGCCACTGAAGGTAAAGCTCCTGCTGCCAACCACGATGAATTATAACTCCTTCTCAAGTCTCATTCAAAATGGTTATCCGTTCTGGAATAAATATTCTAATTCAATCTTATTTCTACGCTAGCTAATAATGATTGGGACTTTTGGGTTACAAGGTTGCAAAAATACCAATATACATATAACTCATTCTATCCTTTAACTAGATTCAATAAAGATTTATATGTTACTATAGTAAGTTTTCCATTCTCATTGTTTGCTGGTCATTGTGATCGAAATCTTAGCTCCTAGGATACATATATTTATATATATATACAGAAATAGGGAAAGGAATTATCAACCTGCTATTTTTAAAATTCATGATTGACAAATTGAAGAAGAAAATGAATATTTGGAGTATTCTTAAACTGTACTCAACCCGAGGTAGCGTATGGGGGTGTCTCAAAGTGGCTTCTGTCATCAGCCTTTCCTTGAGTGGATGTTTTCCTTAAGCAGCCCTTTGTTCTTGACACCCGGATTACGTGGATGCCATTTATGTCCTATGAAGCTTATCGTAAGACCCGAATGCCTATCTTTTATCCCGAAGTTCTTGACCCTGGGAAACCGTTTTTATTATAGAAAGGATAATTTATATAGAGCAATAATCATTCACAAATAGTCAAGCAAAAAGTAGACGAGTGAAAAATGGGACATGTATTAAAAAAATAATCTTGTATAAACGGATCACCTCCATAATTTTTTCAGAATTAGCAGAAGGAAAGGATCATACGAAAATACAATTCTAAGCCGAGATGGCACGGGCAGCTCAGATGAAACTAGAAAAAAACGCGAGCAAGGGAAAAGATACATAAAAACTAAGAAAAAACAAAAGCATATTTTCGGACTGCGCTCAGCCCTGCGACACACACTCGACAGCCTACCGCCGCACGGCGTTCTCCAAAATCTCAAAATCCCTTCTGGCCTTGTATCTCATTGAACCAGTTTTTCATAAGTTTTTAGTTAGTACAAGTGTGCGCATAGTTGACCAATACCAGCCCTTGATTATCTCTATCATTCGCCGCCTGAGCTAATACCCTTGGTGATAGTACAACAATTACACTAAAAGTAGAGTCTATAATTGTAGTTGGGCCAGTGGTTCCCATAGCCGTTCATGGAAATGAAAAATTCTGTATGTCCGTCTCTGTCAAATAGCATGTAAATATCGAGAACGTATCCTACAAGCACATATATATGTAGGATTGATCTAACAGCACCTAAACGGAAGACCTCAGAAGAACATGACATCCGGAAGCCGCACGCTTAATTTGATGCACGTACATGCTTTCGTCCTTGGGATACAAGGTTGTATCCCTTGCCGAGGCCTTCAAAGTGCAGCCATATATATAGCTTGCCTCGCAGCTGTAGAACATTTTAATTTATCAGCACTTATTCCAGAATTTTCGGCTGAAAGTTATCTCGTAATACATTGATATTTTGGGTTATTACTTTGAATACTTGAGAGTCACTAGTTGATTTTATCCTTTCTATTAACCGAGTCGCAAGTTAGAAAACATAATGTCAAATTCGGAGAAATCATCTTCGCGATTGTCTCTGCCTGAGATATATGACGCAGGCGATAACTTCGAGACGGGGCCAAATGCCGAATCTCAGCAGTTTTCCACGGACGCTGAGCTTCAACGCATATCAACAAATGCTAGTTTTTCTACGATAGACGAGCAGGAGCAAGTGGCTAAGGCCCTTACTCGTACATCGACTTTTATGAGTAGAAGATTTAAGAATACCCCTCTGCCTAAAATGGGAGGTGATAGGGAATACCCGCCACTCCTCCCCGACCGCGAACAATATATGGTGGACTTTGATGGTCCTGATGATCCAATTTTCCCCCACAACTGGCCTATCAAAAAAAAACTAATTATATGCTTTGCCTTAGGATTTGCAACCTTCACTTGTACTTGGGGCTCTTCTTCCTTTTCTGCTGCTATTATTAGTATTAGTGAGGAATACCATGTCGCCACTGTAGTTTCGACTTTAGGTGTTTCGCTTTATGTTTTCGGGTTTGCCTCCGGTCCTTCTGTATGGGCCCCTATGTCTGAATTATACGGTCGTCGAATTCCCATTATTGTCTCGATGATTGGTGCTACTTTATTTAATATTGCTGTCGCCACGGGCAAGGATCTACAAACTATTTTTATCTGTAGATTTTTCGCTGGTTTTTCTGCTGCTGGCCCCTTAACATGTGTTGGTGCTGCCTTTGCTGATATGTTCAACTCTAAAACACGTGGTGTTGCCATTGCGCTTTTCTCCGCTACTGTTTTCATTGGCCCTCTTATTTCTCCCGTAGTTGGTAATTTCATTACTGCGTCTTATCTTGGATGGAGATGGAATCAGTATCTTAGTGGTATTATGTGTGGTGCTGCTCTTATTGCTTGCGTATTTTTCATGGATGAAACCTACCATCCAATTATTTTGGTCAGCAAAGCATCAGAGCTCAGAAAGCGTACGGGTAATTGGGGTATTTTTGCCAAGCATGAAGAATTCGAAATCGATTTACGCTTAATTGTACAAAACAGTATGTTAAGACCTATTAAGATGCTAGCTACTGAAAGTATTATTCTTCTTCTGAGTATCTACACCGCTTTCATTTACGGTATTTTATATCTTTTTTTAACTGCTTACCCTATTGTATTCGTTGAGGGATACGGTATGACAGCTGCAATCGGTGGTTTACCTTATCTCGGTCTTGCTGTCGGTCAAATGGCTGGTGCAGCTTGTATTCTCTGCTTCGAGCCTTATTATCATAGACAATTAGCCTTGAATGGTGGCAAGCCCGTACCGGAAGCTCGTCTACCCCCCATGATCATTGGTGCTATCCTATTCCCCATCGGCTTATTTTGGTTCGCGTGGACCGGTAACTACCACGAGACAATTCATTGGGCTGTTCCAGCTGTATCAGGTATCTTTACTGGGTTTGGTTTAATTTCTATTTTCTTACCTGCCATTAACTATTTGGTTGATTCTTACTTATTCGTCGCTGCTTCAGCCATTGCTGCCAATACTATGCTTAGATCAGCCTTTGGTGGTGCTTTCCCCATTTTTGCAGGTTTTATGTTTCACGGTATGGGCGTTAACTGGGCAGGTTTACTATTAGGTATCGTTGCCACTCTTTTAGCACCCGTTCCTGTTCTCTTTTACAAATATGGTAAAGGGATCAGACAAAAGTCTAAATTTGCATTTGACTTATAAAGGCTGTTTTCGCACTAACGAAGGAGAATTATATCCCCTTTCTCTGTTTTTGCATAAATATGTTACAATTTCGCGAATTTTCGCGAAACAATAAAAATTGTAAAATTATATTTAATAAGATACCGCCAGTTTTATCGCGGATATCAGGTGAGATGGTGGGGAAAAAAGCCACGCTAATGCGGGATAACGGAAGATAACACGCGGCCGCCCATTTGCGCCCCAGACTGAAATTTCAAATCGATTGGTTAGCCGAGGAATATAAAAACGCAGTTGTTTTAACTTCATAATTTATGAATTAGTGAAGAAATATCAAATAATAATAACATGTTAAATAATTGTATATTCTACGAGAGACCATTAAAACTTGAACCAAACCATTGTACACGGCTGTGCTGATCGGATGACTCCTTATCGGGACTTGCGGTATTTTCGTTCTCGGGATGCCAACCATCTGCATTTCATTCCCCTGGACCGCATTAACTTAATCAAGACTTTCCGCTTCTCTTCTTTATCTCACAATTAATCAACCGTTATCCATATATATATATATATCCTATATAGATATCAGACTTTTCCGCCCCAGTTTGGGATAATAATTCTTTTATAGTTGCATAATACACCCTAACAAAATAACGACGAATTTCACAATGGGACTCAACTCCGATAATAGATTTGATTCACCGAATTTATCAATTGTTCAAATGAACTCTAGTCATTTAAATAAAGTGATTAAGTTTACTCATAAAAATCTTAAAGTCCAATATCCCGATAAGTTTTTCTTACAATTTGTGTATTCTGCCAATATGTTTTGTTATATTATCTTTGATTGTACTACCAATAACGAAAGCACGAAAGCTAATGAATCAATAATTGGTATTGTTTCAGGCAAAATTGAGCAAAAGTTACAGTACAACGAAGTAGTTAAGATGGTAGAAAAGTACCATCGAGGTCATATCTACACCCTGATAATTGACCCGAAGTATCGTGGTCTAGGTTTAGGCAAGGATCTGTTAGACTTGGCAATTAACACTATTCAAAAGGACCATCCAATTTTGAGAAGCAAAGACGGCGATTTAAGTCAAGTAGTTGTTGATGTCTTGCTAGAGTATAATACATCTGCTACTGGTAGAAATATGAGTGTTGACCATTCGGTGGAACTAGTGACAAGATCGAACGGAATTGTGAGATTTTACGAAAAGTTAGGTTTTAATTACGAAAGAAGAAAATCCTCATCTTCTTCTTCGTCATCTGAAAACGAAAATTCATTTTATGACAATATACTGATTAGAAAAAATGAGTACATGGGCATTGGTGATAGTGTCAAAATGATCAAGGTTCTATGAGGATGTTTGATGAAAGTACGAGATTATGATGTTATGAATATTATTTATTTCCTTGTTTGTTTTTTGTTTGCTTGTTTTTTATTTGTTTTGGTTGTACCACAATATTATTTATTTGTTTACTTTTGTTGTATTACGTTATTATTTATTCGATTATTTCCTTGTTTCTTTGCTTGTTTTATTTTTATTTTCTGTTATCTTCCTATTAAAGTGTTTTTTTGAGTTAATATATGAAGATATATTTCACTTTTCAATTGTTTCTTTTCGTATTAATTTTGTATCCATGTACCCCGCTCTGGTTGTGTTTTTTTTCTTTTTTGACTATCATGCAGTTTAGCCCTACAAAACTCACTAATTGATTTGCTTTATATTCACTACAATCAAATATGAATCGGTACATTTGGAGTATTCTCCTCAAGTGGAACTAAGGTGTATACAAGTTCAATCACTCATTATTCACCGATACTACTCTATTTATATCCAGATTCCTAATTTCTAGCAACGGATACGATCAAAATGCAAAGAAACTCACAAAGTTCGAGCGCGGGGAAGTGAGGCAGTGTCTAGACCTGACTCGGTGATGTGACATATCTCGGCCATTTTAACCTTCACCGAGTAAGCCGCTGATGGGAGGAATGATCACCGTCCCCGAGTTACCAGATTACTCAACCTGCTGGATATATAAAGGCGAGCAATTGATACCAAATTCTATTGTTTATCCACTATCTAATTGAAAATGTCTCTCATTCCCGTAAGTAAATAGTTTGCATTTATACATTAATTATATGGTTGATGATTTGCATCCCGCTTTGACAATGGCCGATCCACCATCTTCCATACCCCAGATTCTAACCAAGTTGCAATATAGATTACTACCGAAAACGCGCCCGTTCCCGTTGCCCCTTATTCACAAGCCATTAAGGCAGGTGGATTCCTTTATCTTTCCGGACAAGTGCCCCTCAAACCCTCGGGAGAGTTGGTCACTGGTGATATCCAGGACCAAACTCACCAGATTTTTGCTAATATTAAGGCAGTTTTGGCGGCCGCTGGCCTTGACTTAACCAAGATTGTCAAGGTAAATATCTTTATTCTTGATATGGCCGTTTTCGGTCAAGTCAACGAAGTTTATGCTCAATACTTTAGTGAACATAAACCCGCTAGAAGTTGCGTTGCGGTCAAGGAATTGCCTATGAAGGTGGATATCGAAATCGAATGCATCGCCCTGGCTGAATAAGTCGATTAAGTTGCATGATCAGCAAACTGCAAGCCCATGATAAAGTTTCAGCATTGTGAGCTGTAGTTTCCTATATCTAATAATACCAACTAATAAAACTATTTATACTCTTTAATGTGTGTAAGACGTATTTTTCTATCATGCATGGTACCACCTATAACGCTGGTACTTAATTTGGAACGTATTTACAAATTATATTCGGAGAGATCATAAGTTCTCAAGATAAATTATTTCATAGAATTAACATTCATTATCATTATATCATAACCGTGCCGTGTCTCCTCTCACAATCAATAATTGGGGGTCATGAGACATCCCCATATGATCACGCATCAACAAGCCGATTTACAAACAAAAAAACTGAGCAATTAAACCATTTCGAACAACACCATCAACAAAAACAAACGATTCTAATTCAAATATAAAGGAAAGATTGCAGTACCTTAAGTTCCCACATGGTCTCCCACCGTAGTATTTTGAAGGCTCTCATTGACTTAACTATGATCGATCGGACGGGAAATCGTGCTTTCCAACGAATATGGCTGAGACAAAAAAGGTCTAGTGTTGAGTGCCAATCATTCTGGCTCTCGCTTAAAATAAATATGTAAGGATCTATAGATTCTTTCATTATCTAATCACTGACATAAGTCTCAGTGGCTT